>LZPO01078626.1:1329615-1341738 GCA_001675575.1 Neotoma lepida
ACTCCCCCTCCCCTGGGTGGTGGCAGAGACTCGAGGGGCGAGGGGAGGCTGAGCGCGGGTGAGGGGAGCGGGTACAGGAGCGCCTCTGGTGCCTGGTTTACAGAATCTCCCTTTTACCCATTTATCCAAGTCTCTCCTGTTTTGGGCAGTGACCCCTACCCGGCCATCTCAACTACGGCTCTGTGTTAGTGGCGCCTGGACTGTGCGGGTCATCCTGAAGGAAGAGGAGTTGATCAGTTTGGAGCGAGGGCCTGTGGCCCGCGGGACAGTGGAACAGGGGGCTCTGTACCGTCAGGGACCTGGTATCTTCTGGAGCCGGTTTTTGTCTGTCAGATCCAGTTTTACCTGGTGCCGGCAGCCCCGGAGCGCAAGATCCAGGCTAGACTAAAGCAGGGGGCGATAGTCTTGTTGTAGGATTTGGAGCCAAGTTGCTTAGTTTTGGTTTTAGTGTCTGGGGAGGGCAGTGGGGGAAGGGTGGTGTCACTGGACACTTACTTGGTCGACTCTGAGATCCTTACGTCTTCAGGTCACTTGACACACCTCTCTGTTCACTCCGCGACCCCTTTGCACCTCTTAGAAAGTCTCCAAATGCTAACCCTTTAAAACCCTTCTGTAACCTGCTGAATGGCCCCACCCCCACCACAAACCTGAGACTTCTACCTCAGCCTACAAACACTTTAGGTCTCTTTGCCTGCAGTATCTCAAGACCCTCCCCACCCCGATGCCCAGATCTCTGCTTTGTCTCCTTTCCAAGATCTCTCTGGAAAATGGAATGCATGCAAAGCGCCGCTTTTCGGGATGCCAAGCTGGTACCCCAAGCTTCACGGTTTTTCCCCTGCCCGCGTTCTCAGAACAACCTCAGCTTTCAAAAAGCTCAGCTGTACTTCCCGCTGTCGCCGGGAACACACACTGTGAGCCTGAGCAGACTTTCTGAAAAAGCCCGTTCTGCTTCCCTTGCCTAAACAGCTGAGGGGTTCCATTACAGTTCCTCTTTAGCTGGGATTGCTCGTGTTCGGTGGGAGAACTAGCAACTTTCCTCTTGGGTCACGAAGAAAGAGGCTTTCCTGTTGTCCTTTGATCTCCTAGCAAGGAGGTGGTCCAGTATCTTGGAGTATTAAGCTTTTGTGTGGAAGGCAGACACTGAAGAAAAAAGGTATTAATTACTCTGAGGGATTTAAGAGTCCGGGGCTTGGCAAGGGTGAGCTTAGAACTTTACTGTTTAAACACTCCAGGACGTGTTTCTAAAAACTGATTTAGGGGATAGTTTTTAAAATTTGCTCGATTCTGAGACCTTTCTGCCTTTTCCCCCTGTTCTTAGGCAGTATTACTGTGACCCAGTACACTCTAACATGCAACTTTCTATCCAAGAAATACCTATGTCGTAATTAAGAGACTCCTTCCTTTGGTTTGCAGGGTAAGTAGAATATGCTGGCTATGGACAAGAGTTTGGGGGTTCCAACTTCCCTTGGCAGCTTCCCTGCAGCTGAGGCTTATTCTCCAAACCAAGCATACTCAGCCAGAAGGAAAACCCCGTTTCTATGAGCTGTTTTCTTCAAAGGTCCTCTACACACTGTGATTGTTTTTAACATATAGGAATTATGTGTGCTTCCAAATTTTGGCAATTTCTCCGTGGATTGTGGTTAAAACCCAAATTTCTCTATTTGAGCCTGCCTCATTCAGCTTCTACACCTCTAAACTCTGCCAGACTAACAAACACCAGAGCAAAATGATACACCAACAACAATTCAAAGCTCTAGAATCCACGAATTCCACAACAAACTTAGTGGATGCTCTCTTACTGTGAAGCTATTTTAAGACGATGTCCAAGGCTTTGTTTGAGCTTCTTGTCAGCCTTGGAGCTGTGTGGCTTACAGTCTCTGTAGATAGGATAATATTTCACCTTTCTACTTTGGTGGCTGTTAGCATGTGTCTGTTAAACTATTCCAGAGTTGTTTACAACAAAAGGCCATATCTACAAGAGAGGTTCAAAACCAAACTGAAAGCAGCTATGTGACTCACTGAAGCCCATATCTAGCCAACTTATAGGTTGATTTGCCTCTGTGGCTTGTTGTATTCAAATTTCTTGACAGTTATGGCTGTCATATTGTAGCTATGACTTAACAATTCTGGTAACTTTTCCTGTCTTCTCACAGCCTTGGCTACAGTGGTAAATGGCATACATAGATCCAAATTTAGTGTAGGATCATGTACAAAAAGAGATTGATGTGAGGAACCCAAAAGCTTGATGAGAGGTTTCCCAACTTTTGTTGAGTTTCTTAGCTTTGATACTATTCACATTTGGGGCCCAATGATTCCTTGTTGTGGAGATGTGTTGTTCATTGTGGGATGGTTAGCAGTGCCATTATGCTTTACGTACTAGTTTACAATAGCAATCTGGTCCCCTCCCCCTTCATGATAAAGAAAAACTCTCTATATGGGATCAAATGTTGCTTTAGCAGCAAATCACCACCATGTTGACAATGGTTCTCATTTAAGATAGTGTCGTACTTACTTTAAAGAACATATTTATCTCAGTTCAACCCACATGGCATGCCCACACCTTGTATTGTGCAGAGTCTTAGAAAATATTGGATATTGGTGAGAAAAACAAATAAGTCAATTTCGACAAATGATTGAACTCATTGATTTCAACATTGCTACCTCCACATTGTCGTTTAACCTTTGGTAAGTATACACTACCACTAGTGTGTTGATTATAGCAAAGATCTTTAAGGAATAACTCCAGTGTAACGCTTTCTTTTCCCCTCAAAAGAAAAGGTTATGGATTTTCATAGATAACCTGTTTCTGGACTGAATTTAGTCTGTATTTCTCATCATTTTGCTATCTGTCCCAAAACTGTGACTTTTTTGTTCAGATTCTGCCCTAGAGATGTAGCTCTTTGTCTTGCCATTTACCATAACCCTACATGAAATTTCTTATGACTGCTCTAGATCTGGTGCTTGTATCGTAACACTGTGCCTAGCATCAAAATGAGCAGACCATCATGAAGACTGTCATCAGTTGAACACTTTGGAAGCAGATGTTTATTTTCAAGGACGTAGCTCCTAACTATCTGCCTGTTAGAGAAAAATCTCACCACTGACAAAAGCAAAGGGGTTGGAACAGAATGTAAACAGAGGTTATTCTTAAAATACTGTGGGGTGTTGAAAAAGTATCGTGGTGTGATTGTAGGTTTTAACACCCAGCACTATGTCTGCCCCAGGAAGTCAAACAACACTAAAGTGAATTGTGGGATTCTGATCAGAAATTCTGCAAAGCCAAGTGCAGGAGGAAGTGTGGAATGTCTGTTTTAATCAGCTGAACAAGTTCTTGCTTTACAAAATAAGGTTCTGGTGAGTCAGGCTTGCATTTCTTGCTTTGGACAACTCCTAGCCAATAACATCTAAGTATGTAGAAATGTGTCACCTGTAAAGACCAACACATGGAACAGTTACCACATTTAAACTGCACATTCATAAGACATAATCCTCTTGCCAAGGCTAATTATTTATTTAATGAAAATTTTCCTTGAATTGGGGCCATGAATGACTGTAATTGAAAATATATTTTATTTTCAAAGGTATATTCAAGCTTATATTAGAGCAGGAACCCCCTAATCAAGGCATGAGGTCTTCAGTTAAATAGTCATCAAGTTTAATAAAAGAAATGTAAGTAGAAACACAGTTAATGGTTTAGCTAAGGACTTCCTTGTGCCCAGCATTAATAAGAATGCAAGAGAAACTGCCCTGAGCAAATTTGGAAAGTAGGATTAAAGAATCACAAAATCTAACCAAACTTTAGTCACTGAAAAGGGCTTTTCCTGAGGTTAGGTGGCAATAACTATTGAGAAGGCAAACTCTAATCAGGTCTTGTTGCTCTGTTACTATTTACTGAGTAGCTTTGGAAATGGCAGGTATGGTCTTCACTTTAACTGTCCCTACTATAGAGTAAGAGATATGGATCCAATTTCATTCTTTTGCTTGTAGATATATAGTCATTTCTGAATTGTTTGTTGAAGAAACTATTCTTTCTCCTCTTTGAATGATCTTGGTACCGTGTCAAAAAATCAGTTGGACTCATTTCTCTTCTGATCACACCCTCTTGATAAAAGTTTGCCCTGTCCAGACATTTCAAAAAAATAAAAATAAATTGGTCATAAATGTGTTGCTTTTTTTCTGAATCCTTGATTCTATTCTACTGGTCTCTATAAATATCTTCATACCATTGCTCTTTTGATTACTAAAGCTTGTATGAAATTTTGAAATTGGGGAGTCTGAATCCTCCAACTTTAGTCTTTTTTTAAATGGGTTGTCTCTTTGAGCACCTCCCAATTCCATATAAATGTGAAGGTCAGGATTCTTATTTCTTAAAAAAATGTGTTTTTGGTATTTATGGTAAATTTTTGGTATTTATGAAATCACATTCTTAGATGTCCTAAGAATAATTTTAGTCTATTGTATATTATCTCTTTTAATCTATTTAAACTTTCTTTTCTTTTAGTAGTATGTAAATATTATGCCTCCTTGGTTAAATTTATTATTATTACATTATTTTGGTAGTATGGCAAATTCAGTTGTTTTTTAATTTTATTCTGAGGTTGCTCATTACAGTGTATAGAAACATAACTGATAATTACATATTTGACCTTACATGCTCTAACTTTGTCAGCCTATTCATTCCCTCTAGTTCATATTTGATGGACTTTGTAAAAATGTTCTCCGTATAAGATCTTGTCATCTGTAAATTTCAGGTTTTCTTTCCCAATTTCGATGTGACTTATTTCTTTTTCTTGCTGAATTGTTCTGGTTAGAACTTCTAATATAGTGTTACACAGAACTAGAAAGATAGGGAACCTCAGTTTGCTCTTGATATTGAGGGAAATCTTTCAGTATTTCACTACTGAATTTGATGCTAATGCAGGCTTTCCCTAGAACTTTTTTTTTCTTTTCTATTCCTAGTTTGTTGAATGTTTCTGTCATGAAAATGGTGCTTAGTTTTGTTGAATTCATTCTTTCTTACATCAATTTTGACAGTACTTTTTTAAAAAATAATTCTACCAATTTCCATGTTAGATCTGAAACAGCCACACATTTAAAAGACAAATCTCACTAAGTCATAATATATAATACTACTTGTATGATGTTGTTGGATTTAGCTTACTAGTATTTCTGCACTTATATTTGAAGAGGTGTAAAGCTATCATTGTATGTTTTTATTATGTCTTGGTCTCACTTTGGTATCAGACTAAGACTGGTCCTATTAGTTGAGTAAGGAAGTATTTCTTTCCTTTGTACATTTGTTGCATTTATTTATTAAGAGTGTGTGTGTGTGTGTGTGTGTGTGTGTGTGAGAGAGAGAGAGAGAGAGAGAGAGAGAGAGAGAGAGAGAGAGAGAGAGAGAGAGAGAGAGAGAACGAACACATGTGGCGGTCAGAAGATAGGAAGTTCTTTCTGTCTATTATTTAGGACCCAGGGATTGAATCTAAGCTGTCAAACTGGGAGGCAGGTGCTTTTTTCCACTGAGTCATTGTGTAGGGACCAGTTGTTTAGCAAGGGTTGTTGTTAATTCTTCTTTAAGCATCTGCTGCAACACAGTGAAGCCACTTGTCTTAGGGTTGTATCTTAGTCCTTATTCTAATGCTGTGGAGACACTATGATCAAGGTAACTCATAAAGGAAAGCATTTAATTGGGGCTTATTTACAGTTTCAGAGGTAGTGGCACCCAGGCAGACTTGGTGCTGGAGAAGTAGTTGAGATCTACATTCTGATTTACAGGCAGAGAGGAAGAGACTGGGCCTGGTGTGGGGTTTTGAAACTGTAAAGTTCACCCTCAATGACATACTTCCTCTAACAAGGCCGCACCTCCTAATCCTTCTCAAGTAGTGCCATTCTCAATGACCAGGTATTAACATATATAAGTCTATGGGGGGCATTCTTATTCAAACCACAACAGGATGCTTTAGTGGGTAAAGGTTTTGATTAGGTTCAACATTTATGACAAGTCTGTTTAGAATTTCTATTTCTTCTTCATTTTTGATAGTTTACAAGTTTCTAGAAGTTTTTCTTTTCAACTTTATCTAATTTCTGGGCTGTAATTATTCATTGTTATTCTTATAGTTATTTTTATTTCTTTATGGATGCCAGTAATGTACCCTATTTCATTTTACCAATTTTAGTTATTTGACTATTTCCCTTTTTTCTCTTAGTGCATCTAGCTAAATTCTATTGGTCTTTTGTTTTTTTGGAGACACTTCTATAGAATTGGCTAGCCTGGAGCTTGCTGTGTAGACCATTTTTAAGTTCACTAAAGCTAATTGTTTTTCTAGCTTCATCTTTCTCACAGTTTTCTTTTATTATGATAGATTAGCACATGCACATTCAATTGACAAAACCCTAAGCAATGTTCCAAGGCTTCAGAAAGGCCATCCTAACTGTAGAGAAGTTCACTGGCTTGTACATAATTTAGGATGGGCAAATGTTACTTGAGTGGCTACCTTAATTAGCTGTGTGATGGTATTATCTGTGAGTTCATTGCAATATAATGATTTAAAATCTTTTTAAAGAATTAACTTTTGCTTTTGTTGGTTTTTCTCTGATGTTAATTCATTAACTGTTTTACTTATGTCTAGCCCAGTCTTTATTATTTTCTTCTTTCTGCTTCTCTTAGGTTTAGTTTGTTCTTGTTCTAGTTCCTTACACATAAATTAGCTAATCAATTTGAGTTCTTTTTAATGCATGTGTTTACAATGTAAGTGTTACTTGGAGTATTGCTTTTAGTATATCACATAAGTTGTGTTATGTTATATTTTTATCTTCATTGGTCTCTCAAGGTATTTTTAAACTTTCCTGTATGATTTGTTCTTTAATTTATTTGTTGTTTATGTTCCATATATTTCCAAACTTTCCTGTAACCTTCTTATTATTGATTTCTATTCATGGGCTCATTTTGTTGTGATCAGAGAAAATTCTGTGTATGATTTCTGTCTTTTTAATTTAATTGAGACTCCTAACATATATATTATTGAAAAATATTCCATATGCACTTAAGAAAGTTACTTGTGCTTGTTTAGTAGGTGGTGCATGTCTTTAATCCCAGCACTTGGAAAATAAAGGCAGGTGGATCTTTGTGATCTTAAGGACATCCTGGTTAATATAGTGAATTCCGGGCCTGAAGTATATAGTGAGAGCCTATTTTAAAAAAAAAAAAGAAACATCATTTTACTGAACTTCACTATTGCACCTAACACTCATTATTATACTTACATTTTCCAGATACTGTGTTTTTCTTTTTTAAGTTGCAGTTCTGTGGCAACCATGAATTGATAATACATCAGCACCACTTTCTCCAAAGTACGTGCTCACTTCATATCTTTGCATCATATTTTTGTGGTTCTTGCAGTATTTCAACTTTTTCATCGTTACCATACATTTATGGTGATCTATGATCAAAGATGTTTAATGTTACCATTGCTGTTGTTTTTGGAGGCCATAAACCATGCCCACATCAAATAGTGTGTTGAATGAATATATGTTGTGTGTGGTCTGATTACTGTACTGATCAGCTATTCTCCCATTTCTGTCTTCGGCCTTTCCTAGTTTTGGTATAGAATTATTGAATTAGGCCAATAATTCTCTAAGTGTTCAAATAAAAAAATCACATGCATATCACTCAAAATAAAAAATCTACAAGAGCTAAACTTAATGAGAAATATTTGTAAAAAGTTGTGATAGGATCTGAGTATGGTGATATATGCTTATAATTCTAGTACTCAAGAAACTGAGGCAGGAAGACTGAACTATGAGTTTGAAATCAGCCCAGGCTATGTGAGTTTAAGGTCCACCTGGGTTGCACAGTGACTCACTATGTCATTTCCATCACCAAATCAGGTATAGTGGCACATACCTATCACCCTAGAACTTGGCCAACTGAGGCAGGATGTTGGTGTATTTGAGATTGACCATCTACATAGTGAATTGAAGTTCATCTTGGAGTACTCCAGGAAATCCTATCTCAAAAATAAAACAAAACAAAAGACAACCCAGCCTCAAATTTCTGAACTTACATGAGATAAAAGCTAGAACTCTTGTGCCAAATAGGTAGTCACATTGTGAATACAAAGCAAAAGTTCATAAAGGAAATGAAAAGTGCAAATCCAGTAAACTCATGCTTGATAAGTGAAATAGCTTTATTGGTAGTTGTTGTATTGCAAAGTAAAATGGCTATGGACAATGAATAATGTAGTATATTTTCTTTGAAAGCTAGAAAAAAGGATTCTTAATATATGCAGAGGGAGAACATTTGCCCTTATTTGAACATTATGATATTTATCATAATATCTCATAGCATCATATAGTACCCAATTCTAAGATTTTTATGTATCAGCTAAAGACTTCAAAGAAATCATTTAAAAGAGGAAGTAAAAAATATCAACAATAATAAGAATTTTATAGACATTGATTCCTACCTTCATAGATGACTTTCCAAGGGTCAAGATTTCAGTTGAGGAGGTACTTCCAAATGTGATAGCAATATCAACAAAGCTAAAATTACAAGTGGAGCCTAAACATGTACATGAATTGCTGCAATACCATGATAAAACCTTGGTGTGGATGAGGAACTGTTTCTTATGGATGAGCAAAGAACATAATTTATTGTAATGGAATCCACTAGTGAGGATGCTGTATACACTGTTTCCATAACCATGCAAAAATAGAGTATTGTGTGAACCTAGTTGACAAAGCTGTGGCAGAGTTTATGAGTAGTGACTCCAAGTTTTGAAATTTCTCCCTTGAGTAAAATCAAACAGCTTCACAGACTATAGAGAAATCTTCATGAAAGGAATAGTTAATTGACAAGGCATACTTTGTTGTCTTATGTTAGAATACAACCTCAGCAACTTACATGGTCATTCGTCAGCCATAAACTGTAAGCACCATCTTCCACTAACAACAAAACATCAGGCTTAAGCAATCATTAGCACTTTTAGTAATGAAGAATTTTTGAACTGAAATATGTGCATTTTTAAAGACATAATGCTTCATACACTTACTAGACTACAGTACTCTATACATTATCACTTTCATGTGCAGTGGAAAACAAAACAATTCACATGACTTGTTTTATTGTGTTTTATTTTGCTGCTATAATCTGAACCAGCTCTGCAATATCTCTGAGGTCTGTCTGTATATCTTTTATATTTGACTTAGAGTGTTTATTCAAGTCCTTTATTTTCCTATTGATTTTTCATCTGATTTTATACATACTGAAAGTGGAACATTGAAGTTTCCAACTATTATTATCTAGATACATATTTACCCTTAAATCATTGTTTTGTAGTTGTTGTTGTCTCCATTGTCTATAATTTTTATGTTTTCTTGATGTTTCTCTTATAAATATATAATATTCCTTTTTGTCTCCTATGACTATTTTTTTATCACTTGAAGTCCATTTTGTCTGGAGTTAGTATTACTACCAGGCTAAATTTTATTGGCTATTTATATGGAATATTTTTTCTTTTTTATTATTAAGAAATGTTCTATTCATTTTACATACCAACCACAGATCCCCCTCTCCTCCCTGTCTCTTATACACATCTAGATGTGTATAAGAGACAGGAAAAGACATCCTATGGGGAGTCAGCAGAGCCTGGTACATTCAGTTGAGGCAAGTCCAAGCCTCTCCCCCTTCACCAACACTGTGTAAGGTGCTCCACCATAGGTAGTAGGCTCCAAAAAGCCTGCTCATGCACCAGGGACGGATCCTGATCACACTGCCAGGGGGCCCCTTAAACAGGTCAAGCTACACAACTGTCTTGCTATATGGAATATTTTTTCTAACATTTGGATCTAAATAGTACACACTTGAATCATGTTTTTAAAATATGTTCTATTAATCTCTGCTTTTTAATTATTGCAATTCAATTATTGCAAGTCAATTATTGGTATAAAATAGCTTATTGCTGCCAGATGGCTATTATATTTCTATATCTTTTTTTATTCCTTAGCTTCTCCATTTTGGCCATTTGTGTGTTACTGGTTTACTCTTCTACATATAACTAATTCTACTTGGTAAATAATCAGTATGGGAAAACTATGAAGTTACTCTTTTTATATACTTATATAACTATGAAATAGAAAACCTCCACTTTTTAATTTTGTCTTATGGACATACAAGTAAACACCTTTAATCCCATCTCATACCTGGTCACTTAAATGTTAAACTATCAGTTAAAACTCAATGGTTTTAATGTTTTTATATTCTAACACTCTAGTTTTAAATATAAATGTAATAAATTAAATATAATTAAGACTTTTCTTATCCTAGACCTTTAGGCTTGAGTTTATTGTGGCCTTTTCCTTATCCCTTAGGTTGTGTATTCCATAATGTCACTAAGGCCTGTTGACAATTCTGAATCACTTAGATTTGATTCTCTGTCTTTGTTTCCACTACTACCTTCATTTTCCATACCAGGATAATTATAAGAGATTTTGGAATGGTTTTTCTTTGAAGTTTTACATGCTACTACCTTTGTCTGGAACATTGCCCTAAACCTTCCTCCCTTGGTTAACATCTACATATAACTTATATTGCACATTTACTCATTAAGTAATATATGTTCTAGAAAGTTGGAAAAAAACAAAACAAAACAATGGCTGTGTAGATTCCAAGAAGGAAGAATAGCAGCAAGAAGATTCAAGGACTGTATTACACAATTATGTGAGAGAGTGCCAAGACTTATTGCCATGCTAGGAACTTTTAACTTTACACTAAAAAATAATGAGATATTATTGAAGAAGAGGTACACAACAATAAAATGATGTTAGATGAACCTGGTTATGAAGAATGAATTGGAGAGGCAGCAAACTAGAGGCAGAGAGATCAGCTAGGATGGGTTTAATAATAAAGGAAAGAAGCAATCCTGGCGTCTAAGAAAGTAGTGACAGTGAGATACAAAGAAGATGACTGAATCATGAAATAGTTATGGAACAGAATTAGCTGAACTTAATGATGAATTCTGGAGTGACGTGCCAAAGGTGACTTTTAAGTTTCTGGCCTGAACCAGTAGGTGAATCATGATACTGTTTCAATTATGTACATAAACTGATGGATCTGCATATTTCAGAGATGGGACATGAGTTCAGTTTAGGAGATGGAAAGTTAAAGATGCCTTTACGACATCCAAAGGGAGAAGAAAGAAAGTTGGACATATGTCGCAAGCTGTACAAAAGTGAGGTCAAGGTCAGTAGCAAGATTTGGAAGTTGTCAGCATACAAATGTTATTTAAAGCCATGCATTAGAATGATATCACCTAGGGAGAGAATATAAATAGGAGAGAGAAGAGAGACAAATTGTGAAGGCTGAGCGAGTTCTGGTGCTTAAAGATCAAGTCCTTAAGTAAAGGCCACCAAAGGCAACTGAGAATACTGGAGTGAGGACAATGAGAATAGAATGATATTCTGAGGACAATTGAGGATGATGACCAAGGAAAAATGTCTCCAAGAAGGAAGGATTAACAGTATTTGATGTTGCTAAGAAGTCTAGTGAAATAAGGACAAAAATGTAACTGCCTGTGTTAACGGTGTGATGATGCTCATTGATTCTTTGATTTTAGTGAGGATTTTCTGGACTGAGTAATGAATTGCAGATGAGGAGGTGCAAGTAGTCAGCATATGGATAGCTTGTTCAGACTGCAGAAAAGATGACGTGGTGAACCCAGCAGGTGTGGCACGTGAAGTCAGGGTGGTTGCGACCTTTGCTTATTTATGTTGAAGGGATTTTGAGGTGTTTAAATGCTGCCAACATAACCAGTATGGAAGGTGAGAAGAAGAAGGGACATAGTCTACATGGTGAGGCCCTAAAAATATGACAGTATTAGCTTTAGATGTGAGAGGAGGGCAGAGTAATAGCTCTCTTGTTACAACATGAAAGGAGTAAATGTATTAGTGTGGATTCAGAAAAGTTGCAGGTTTCATGGTTTACAGCTGTGGCAATATACTTATGACCCTTTAATATATTCTATGGTGATTCAGAAGAGATGAGACTATTTCCTGAGGAGGTAGACTCTAGGTGTGAGGATTTAGAAATTTTTTTAAAAAGAGATAGGTATGTGGCTCAAGATTTAT
>LZPO01078626.1:1341773-1355323 GCA_001675575.1 Neotoma lepida
TGTGTGTGTGTGTGTGTGTGTGTACTGCATGTGTGCAGTGCCTGTGGATACCAGAAGAGGGCAACAGAAGCCCAGAAAGTCAAGTTGTAGATGGTTGTGAGCTGCCCTCTGAATTCTGGGGAACAAACCAATGTCCTCTGCAAGATCAGCAAGTGCTCTTAACTGATTAACCATCTGTCCAGATCCCAGATTTAGAGATTTTGAAGAGATGGGAGAAAAACTTGAGAATGAGAGACCCAGCCAAGAAAGGAACTGGAGTCATCAGGCAATGCTGATGGTGTTTCTTTTAATACTGCTCAGCCTACTGAGTACAGACGAGAGAAAGGAGGATACTGAATTTATTTTGAGATTTTCTAGGTGAGTGTGATGGAAGCTCAGTGCACTGAGGGAGCTAGGAATGTGGTGAATTGTTTAATAAAAGCTCCAAAGAGAGAAAAGTAAAGGCAGGGGGAAGGTGTGGGTAGAGTGAACATAGAGGAGTCAATGCAAAGAGACTCCATTATCTTGAGAATTAGAGGAAGCATTCCATGGAAAACTAGGAAGGGGTTAGAATTAGACATGTTAGAGCAGGAACGGAAACTGATACTCAAAGATCAAGAATGTATTTGTGAGAGTGGGAGAAATAGTCTTCCTTGTGGAAGAGGGCACCCATTGCTTATCCAACACAAAATAGTGTTGGACATTTCAGCCCTGAAAACACAGACGTATAGATAACACTATACAGAATGAGCAGATTATATTTAGAAATATATGCATATACATATATGCATGTAACAGCAATTAATGACAAAAGAGGCCATGAATTTGGTAGAAAGCAAGAGGGTGGTTACATGGGAGGGTATGGAGGGAGGAACGGGAAAGGTAAATGATGTAATTACATTAATCTTAAAAAAGAAAAAAGTATTTAAAGAGAGTGTAGTTTTGAGAATGAGTGACTGAAGTACTGAAGATTGAGGAAGAGATATTTGGAAATATAATTGAAGGCTCAGTGCATTGGTTGAAAAACAAATCTATATTCCCATAGAAGTTACCAAAATGAGGATAGCAGTTAGTGTGTAGCAGAAGATAAATACTTAAAGTTTGTAATAAAGGACAGAAGGTAGAGATAGCAGAATGGTAGTGAGAAGGTGACTGGGAGATTATAGGAGAAGAGCAACAGAAAGGATGGAAAGGCTATTTAGCTGAGTGCCATGACTTTTAAATTGTCAGAAGGTTGATGGAATCTGAAATTTTTTGAGCTTGATATTCACTCCAGCACAAGAGATGACTGTTTTTGCCTCATTTTTCAACTTGTAAAATGGATGTGAAAATTGCATTTACCTTAATCTTGTTAAGAAGATTAAGTGAATTAATAGCTGAAGATATTTACAATAGTATGAGGTTGCAGCCCATAGCAAATGCTATGCAAGTATCAACTTTAATGTAGTAGTTTACTATAAAGGAATCTGAGAATTCAGTTTTGATTATATTCAAGGAGGTCTCAACCAACTATAGACATTTCGTTTGTCAGTTTGGTGAGTTTGAGTTCTGACACATGCAATGCAACCTATCATGATCAAAGATCTTCTGAATACATCAGTTTTGACATACTCAGAGCCAGCCAGGTTACCAGGAGGAAGACAATGCTTTCTGAGGCCAGTCTTTAGTGAGCAAGAAACTGGTGGGTAATTTATCAGTAGTACCATCAAATTGTGTATTGGAAGCAATATTTGATTTTACAAACAGAATGGTCTGGCCGAGATTCACCAGCACCCCCACAGGGATAATAAACAATGTTGTATAGCTGTTCTTATTGACAATTCACAGACCAGCTACCCATTCCTACACTATGAGTATTCTGTGATGTATAATGTATGTATATATATATATATCTGTCTCTTATACACATCTAGATGTGTATTATATAGTTGGGTAGGAGGATGAAGCTACTTGCTATGCTTTAGCTCTGATCATGTGTTTGAACACTTGCTCCTTAGTTGGTGGCAATGTTTTGGGGGGTTTTTGGAATCTACAAGAGCAAGTGACTGGGGAATGAGTCTTATAGCCTGGCCTCCCTCTGGCCCTCTGGATACTTTCTGTTCTTCTAAAATGTGAAAGTCTACTATTCCCCATACTGGGTTGCCTTGTCCAGCCTTAATATGACAAGGGGTGTGCTTAGTCTTACTGCGACTTGATATGATGTGTTCTGTTGATACCCATGGGAGGCCTGCCCTTTTCTGAATAGAAACAGAGGAGGAATGGATGGGGGGCGGGGGTGGTGGGGCAGGAGGGCAGGGAGGAAAGGAGGAGGGAGGGGAAACTGCAGCCAGGATGTAAAAAATGAAATAAAAACAAATCAATAAAGGACAAAAAGTATGTGAGGGTGTAAGGAGTCCCAACTGCATGTCCCACTGCTTATTAGAGCCATCTGCCATTATGCCGCTCTACCACGACAGACTATATTCTCTCAAACCATGAACCAAAATCAATCTTTGCCCCCTTAAGTTTCTTCTTGGCAGGCATTTGGTCAAAAGTAATAGACACCTCCAGGAAGGTGCTCTGTGATGGCTAATAGTAATCTTAGAGGGTATGATTAGAGAATGCTCTTGTGATGTGATATTTAGGGCATACTTCAAAGTAAGAATTTGTTCTCCATTGCTCCTGACAGATGCCATGGTCAGATGATTCCAATAATAGAATAACAGACTGTGAACGACAAGAGGTCTTGAATGTGGAGGTATGCCTTGAAGCAAAAGGTTTTATAGTTGACTCAGGGTTTTGCATTGTCCTTGATTAATGAGGGAGGTAGGAGCTCTGAAAAAAAAATTTAGCTATCCTTATCTTCTCTTTTTAAAATTAAAGATGCATTTTGTGTGTATGTGAGAGAGAGACACACACTTATGTGGGTACTTTCAGAGATGAGAAGATGACGTGAGATGCCCTGCTGCTGGAGTTATAGGTGATTGTGAGCTGCCTGATATAGGGCCTGGGAACTAACTTAGATCTTCTGCAAGAGCAGTACATATTGTTAACCACTGAGTCAACTGTCTTAGCCTCCCTGTTTATATATACAAACACATATACATACACACTTTCATTACTCATTCATTTAAAAAATAGGTATTGGTTGGGGTTTCTTAAAGGACAACCCAAAATCTCTGTCATCATGGAATGTGCAGCGTAGTCAGTAGGTAATGAAGGGAATATATGGCAATATGTTCAACCAAAAGAAGCATGGTTATTTAAAAACAATGAATTGTTCATTTTTAGCTACTAAGATAGCACAAATCTTTGTTGGAAAAAAAAACAAAGTTTTTGTCAACAAAATATGGTATGCATCTTGCCCCATAGTGATAAAAATTCATGATTTCATACTATTTCAGGTAAGGTATGGAAAAATAACCATGAATACTTTTGGCCCATTCTAGAAACACATTTAAATAATGTTGAATGCCTAAAACAAATGTGGACATGGAGAATTTTAGACATTACTGATCTGGAGGGCATAAGTCTATAGACAGCCAAGATTCTTTTATTTAATCTGATTCTGGCTACTAGTTTTTTATTGAGGTAGACCCTGCTAGATTTAACAATAAATCACACAGTTCCTGGTTCTCATAGAACTTATTCTATACAGAGGGAAATGGACCCTGAACAAAGAGAGTAGCAACTTGCTTAATGCTATAGCAACAGTGTCAGCAAAAATACTGGTAGTCTTAAGGAGTAATGGCAACTGATTGTTAACTGTGAGAGCCAGGAAAGCTTTCTTGAAAGAGGTGACATTTTAACTGGGGTTTGACTGATGAATATGAGTGTGCCATAAAAAGAATATAAAGGAGATATTCTATTAAAAGAAAACGGGCATCAACCTATGAAGCTGTAAAAGATGTACATCTGGCATGTTTTCTAGTGGTATGAGAAATCTGTTCCTAGAGCATAGGTATTATGTGGGGACAGTGTGATGAGTTTCAAGAGTCATAAAGATTTTCTACAAGGAAGGCACAAAGAAGTTTAACAATGAAGAATCAATGGAGATTTTGAAGCAAGGTGGACATGTGATCAAATATGTTTAATATGGGTAGCTTTATGAAAGGTGAGGGAGAGACTAGAAGCATGAAGGTAGAGGTTGGAATAGTCTATGACAAAGTCAATGGGATGGATGCCTGTAACTCAATGGTAAAGTGCCAGCCTAGCATGTACTAGGTTTCAATACTAGTATTGGAATAAATTAAGTAGGGTATCTAAACTAATATATTATCTAGGACACAATTTAAGAGGTGTTTGTGAGGTATGCTTTGTTAGATAGTTGGAAATACAGTTAAGCAGGAAGAAAAAGGAAGGATATTATCAAATTAGGCTGTGTAGACATTAACTAATGGAAGCAGGTTTAATGGGGCACAAGATCCATTCAGTTTTGATGTAACTGTGGAACATTCAGCTGAGAAGCCAGAAATATAGCTCTGAGCTTCTGGAAGAATGCCAAAAGAAAATTTTATCATGTAAAACAAGAGTGTGAAATGTTCTAGAAGGACAAAGTTTAATAATGACTAGAAACTGTACCTTGGAATTTAGCAACCAAAGGACATTAGCAAGGACAATTCCAGTGCAATGGTATGAACAGAAAAAAAGTTGTGTATTTCAAAGTTTGGATCTTTTCCTAGTCTAGCAATATACAGTGCGAGCCCCCGGTGATATTAGGCAGCAGCAGTAAACCACAACCCCCTTCAGCTGTGTGAGCATGAGAGGAAATGACCTATACTCTACAGTGGGCTGTGGCGTTATGATGGTATATAGGTTGTATTAGACGCAGTGTTTGACTTACAATACTTTCAATTTATGATGGTTTTATGTGGTCATAACTCTGTTATAAATAAGTTGAGGGTCATCTGTAGCATTTTTAAAGTCTGAACTGGCTTTTCCGATTCCAGCCTGTCAATTCTATATTCCAGTAGGGAGAAGAGGAAGATGAGTTGCCACTTCCACACCCACATATACCACAGCAGCCAGAATCTAGTTATATGGTAGCCATGAGGGAGGCTGCAAACATGCTATCTTATGTTGAGTGGCAACAAATCCATTTAATAATCAGGCAGGTTTCTATTACTAAAACGAAAGATAAGATAGACATTTTGGTTTATAAGTAGCAGTTCCTGCACTATAAATACTCAAAAAAGGAAGATAAAAACATGTCAATTTAATAATAGAACCAATGTATTTAACTCTATGAAAATACCTATATCTGAATAATTGTGCTCACAAAATTAGTGGTTTAACTAAACATTCATGAAACATTTAAAATACTGTATCTTTAATATCAAAAAGGAAAAAGTATATTATAAACTAGAAATTTAGGCCATAATCTCATAATTTATGATCATAACTCAATGAGTCCATATGTTAAAAACCTCAGGTAAATAACAAGCCAAACCGTGTACAATATAGGAAATACATCATGCTAAATAATTTGGCATCAAAGATAAAAATAAAAGCTTCAATGATGTTATTTTGATAAGAATGATGAATGAGGCATAATAAGAGTTTAGAGAATAAATCTAGTGGTTAATTAAAAAACATATTCATATAATTTTTGCCAAATTAAAAAAAGGGAAAAGTAAATCATGAAGGTAGCTATAAAAACATAAAAAAAAGTCAGGAAGGAAAGGAAGTTTTACATATCAAAGAAAAAATGAAACAGAAAAGAAAATCACAAAGAGACAGAAATAAATACAGGCCAGTTTTCAAAATAAACCATAAGTGACAAATCCATGGTAATCAACAATATAAGAGGAAAAACTGATAAGGAAAGAAAACACATTAGAAGTATTTGAGCCATATCCTTCTAATATTCATGTCCACTCCTGATCTCAGAATGTGACCTTATTGAAAATTGGGTCTTTGCAGATATAATTAAGCTAAGATGAGGTCATTCTGGATTAGGTTGGGCCCTAAATATAATGACAATGTCCTTACCAATACATAAGAACATAAAACCAGAGGATTAGAGACAAAGGCTGCCTGAAGATGATGGTAGAAATTGGAGTTATGCTGATACATGAAGTGCCAGGAGGTCCTGGAGAATGGCTGTAGCTTTTCAGGGGAGCATGGCCCTGTACCCTTTTAAGACTACAGGCCTCCAAAACTGAGAGAATATGTCTGTGTGGCTTTAAGTATTCCACTTGGCTGCATTTTGTATGGCAAACCTGGGAAACTAATAATAATTGAAGGCTAAACATATTTAAGAGACTGTTTTGTTTTGCACATTTATAGAATTAACTACTTTCAGCCTTACATCAGTACAGTGAAGAAGCTACAGAAGTAGGTCCTATTTTAAATTGAGAATTTCTGGGAATGTAAGTAAATTGGCAAGGAAAGAATTCAAACCTAGATAGGCTGACCTCAGAGCCTGCAGTGTAAATAACCACACTTTGCTTCCCCTTATGAATAGTATACATGGAGTTAGAGAGATTGACAGAAAATGACAATGTAATAAATATAAAGCTCTGTAAAAATTATAAGAAACAAATTAAGGAAGATAGAAAAATAATAACTATAAAATGCCCAGATTTACTAGACATTCTGTAATTGCAACACTCAGGAAGCCAAAGCAAGAGTATTGTGAATTTCAGGCAACCTGACCTACAGAGCAAGAAAGAACCTGTCTCAAAAGACAAAAACAAAACTTATGAAAAATTGTTAAATAACTTACAAGTCTTTCAACAACAAAAGTATAGAAATGATACTTTCTACATTTAAATAAGATAATTTTTCTGAACATTTACAGTACAGATAATTTCTGTGAGATTTTAGTTTTTCATAAGCAAGGGATACTTCTCATTTTAAAAACAAGTCTGGTTCTCAAAATCTTATATAACAAAGACAGAACCAAAAGGAAAACCTCACATATGAATGTAGATTCAAAATTTTCAGCAATACAGTACAAAAATAAATATGGAAGTGATGAAAAAAGTAATATTCCCTGACCTAGAAGGACTCAATTGAATGCACAGCTGGTTTTCTAGGGGATCTTTCATTTTTTATTTTTAAAAATTTACACATGACTTTAAATTTATTATGAATAACAATGTTTTGAAATGCATATCTACACATACTGTGGACTGACTGAATCCCACAGTTATAATTTGATGTTGAAAACATTTAAAACCTACTCTCTAATAATTTATTAATAATACAGTGTGCTGTTGACTATAGTCCCCATGTTGTATAATATATGTCTTGAATTTATTCTTCTTGGCTAGTTGAAATTTCCACAGCCATCTCTCCTTCACCAGATCCTGGTGACCTGGTTCTGTATCATCAACCTTTTTCTTCTTCTAGTCTATCTACTTCTCCTCATGACTGTGCATCCAATTCTCCAGCCAGTTGTTAAAGATACTCTCTTCCTTCCAGTATGTGTTTTTGTCATCTTTGTAAAATATCAGCTAGTTATCTTTATGTGCATACAAGTTTGGGTCGTCGTTTTGTTTCATTGAGCTATGTGTTGGTTTTTTGTGCCCATATCAAGCTGTTTTTATTACTATGGCTCCATAATATAGCTTGAAATCTGTATGGTAATTGCTTCAGGATTGCTTTGGATATCTGGGTTCTCCATTTTATTTTTATTTTTTTATTTATGCTTCTATCATACATTACATCCCAACTGCAGCATCCCCTCCCTCCACTCCTCCCACTGTCCCACCCCTCTCCTCTCCCCCAGATTGTTTGATTTTTGAAGATTTTTATTGATTGAATGGTTAAATGTATTCTTTGGTCATTTCATAAATGTATACAATACATTCATATACTCTCACGCCACCTCATTTTATCTCCCTCTCATCCTTGTCAACCTCTCTCCTTTCTAAAGGTCCCTTTCCCACAATTAGGCATTTTTATTTTACCTTCTGATTTTAAAAAAGTCCACTTGTGCCATCACAAGTTTTGAAGTATCCATTCAAACCTGGTAGTCTCACCATGCAATACACTAGTTGAAGATTCTTGCATTTATGTTCACTAAAGATGTTATTATGTTTTTAATGACCTATTTTTACTTTTTGTTATCAGGGCAACACAATGCTAGCCTCATGAAATGAGTTTGATACTATTCCTTTCTCTCTCTCTCTCTCTTTTTGAAAGTGCATTTGAGACATATTGACATGAATTCTTTAAATGTTTGATATAACTCAGTAACGGAAGCTGTCACATTCTGGGCTTTTCTTTGACAGGACATTTTTTATTAGTGATTAAATCTTGTGCAATGGTCTGTTCATTTTCTACTTTGTTGTTATTCATTCCCGGCAAGTTTACCTGAGTAGAAATGCATCGATTTTTTTTTAGATTAGCCTTTTTGATAGTGTAAAACTTCTCAAACCCATGATCCTTTATAAATTTTATCTATCTTTTAATCTACTTTTCAATTTGTTTCAGTGAGCCATCAATTGTCCAGGAATATGTTGTTTGGTTTATATATATATTTCTGATTTTTTCTAAGTTCTTCCTGTTAATGTTGTCTAGTTTTATACAATTGTGGTCAGAAAATATATTTGATAAATTTTGAATTTTCTTAAACCTGTTCAGATATTATGGCCTACCACGTAATCTGTCTTGGACAATGTTTCAGGTAAGCTTGAGAAGAATGCATATTATGCAGTTTGGGTGTAGCATGCTGTATTTGGCATAGCTAGAGTATAGTTTCAATTCAATATTTCTGAATGAATTTTGTACCTACATAGTCTGTCTATTGACGACATTGGGATAGTAATGTTCCTAATGATTATGTTATGGATGTCTATCTTTCCCTCCCAGACTATTAATACTAGCTTTATCTATTTAATACTCCACTATGTACTAGGAAGTGTTACTTCGTTTTACTGACTTTTCTACCTGAAAATTATGTGCATTTTAAAAAATAATTTTTGGCTTAATGTCTGTTTTTTCTAAGTATTTCTACATCTACCTATTTCCATTTTCATAGAATACATCTTTTTCATCACTTAACTTCCAGTACATATGTGTCCTTTCATGTGAAGGGAGTCTGGTAGTCAGTGTATCATTGCATTCTGTGTTTTTCCACTCTACCACAAAGTCATTTAATTACAGAGTTTATTTACATTCAAATATTTACTGATGGGAGGGACTTACTGGTGTCAATCTTCTCATAGTTTTCTAGATGCTTTGAAGATTCTTTGTTTGGCTTTCCTTGCATTGCTATCTTCATTTGGAATGAAGTAATTTTTAATTTTTGTTTTTATTTATTTATTTTTGTTTTTACATTCCAAACAAAGTTTCTCCGTCCTCTTCTCCTCCAAGATCCTCCTCCCATCCATCTCCTCCTCCTCCTCTGTTTCTTTTCGGGGATAGGGTGGGCCTCCCATGGACATCAGCCAGCCATGGTACATCAAGTTGCAGTGAGACTAGGCACCTCATCTTCTATTAAGGCTGGATGAGACAATCCTGTAGGAGGAATGGGTCCCCAAAGCAGGTTAACAGTCAGAGACATCCCTTACTCTCACTGTTAGGAGTCCCACAGAAGACCAAGCTACACAACTGTAACATATGTGCAGAAGGTCTAGGTCAGTCCCATGCAGGTTCCCTGGTTGTTGGTTCAGTCTCTGTGAGTTCCTATGAGCCCAGGTTAGTTGATTCTGTGAGTTTTCTTGTGCTGTCCTTGACACCTCTGGCTCCTATACTACTCCTTCATCCCCCTCTTCCACAGGATTCCCCAAGCTCTGCCTAATGTTTGGCTGAGGGTCTCTCATCTGTTTCCAGGAATGATGTACTTTTATCTATTGGTATGCTTTTATTTCTTTACTTTTCTACTGTAGGTTTTTTGCTTTATAGTTACTGTGAGACTTACAAAAATCATATAATCGATTGCTTTAAACCAATAAGAATTTAAGTACTATTGAAAATAAGAGAAAACAACACTTTTATACACTCTCTGCACTTTGAATTTCAACATGACCATTTACTTCTTTATATTACTTTATTTTTTGAGATAATATAATTGCATCATTTCCCCCATCCCTTACCTTTCTCCAAATCCTCCTATGTACCCATCCTTGCTCTTTTTCACATTTATGGCCTCTTTTTTCATTAGTTGTTATGCATAAATATATGTATATATGTATATTCCTAAATATAACATGCTTAGTCTATATAATGTTACTCATATATATTTTTTCAAGACTGACCATTTGGTATTGGATAACCAATTTGTATGCTCTGGCCTAGGAAAGACTATTTCTCCCACTCTCAGCATTCCTTAGCTACTTGCAGTATTTTGTGTAGGGTTGAGGCCTCTTGATCTTTCCCCTGTTTACTATAGCATATTTTTTGTTGTTGTCCTTGTTCAGCTCAAGTTTAGGCAGCCATGTTAATGATACTTTATGGATGTAGCTTCTAATATTATCAGGAGACACAGTCTCATAGCAAATTTCCTAATGATCTGACTCTTCTCTTAATTCTTTCTACCCCTACTTTTACAGTGTTCCCTGAGCCTCAGGTATGGGACTTGTTTTATTGATATATCCATTGAGACTGGACTCCATACTCTGCATTTGGATAGACTGTGGTTTTCTGTAATGGTCTCCATCTGTTGAAAAGATAAGTTCCCTTGATGAGGGGTGAGGACTTATCTGTGGATATAAGGACAAATATTTAGAATGTAGTTGGGGATTGTGCTCGTTTAGTAAAGTGGTGGTTGTAGGTTCTCTAAGATCCATGACTTAACTAGCTCTAGATAGTTGGCTAGGTTTCCAGTGCCAGACATTATTTGTCTCTTGTTGAGTGGTCTTAAGTCCAACTTGATAGCTGTTGATTACTGCCGAGGTATGTGTGCCACTACTGCACCCTTAAGATTATCATAACATACTGGTTGTTGTGCTTCATAGATTTCATAGCTGGGTAGGACAGTTGGTAAACACAAAAGGAGGAGAGATGAAGATAAAATAGCAGTAAGGATGTCTGAAAATGTTAATTTATTTAACCTTACATACTCTTTAGCAAATTGTTATGGACATTTAAAAAAATCTTTTGACATTCACACTAAAGATACGAATGGTTTAAATACCATAGTTACAGTACTAAGCTATTCTAAATCTGAATGCTTATTTTTACTGGTGTATTTTATAGTTTTATATATTACTCAATAGCATTATTTTTTTCAGCTTGAAGGATTTTGTTATGTTCTTATAATATAAGCGTGGTGATAAACTTCCTCAGCTTTTGCTTGTTCCTGAAGAAGCATTTTGGTGAGGACAGTATTCTTGTGTGGAGACTTTTTTTTCCTTCCTCCACTTAGATTATCATTTTATGTTCTCTTGACTTGTAAGTGTTCTTCTAAGAAATAACTACTAGCCATATTAAAACTCTATTACATACTATTTTTTTCCTCTGACTGGGTTCAAGATATTATTTTTTGTTGAGGAATTTTTTTATTCATTTTACATACCAATCACAGATTCCCCCTCTTCTCCCTACTCCTGCCCTTCCTGCCTTCCTCCCCAACCTACCCCACATTCCCTCCTCCAAATTGGCAAGGTCTCCCATGGGGAGTCAGCGGAACCTCGTTCATTCAGTAGAGGCAGGTCCAAGCCCCTCCCCCTGCATCAAGGCTGTGCAAGGTGTCCCACCATAGGTAGTGGGCTCCAAAAAGCCAGCTCATGCGCTAGGGATGGATCCTGATCCTACTGCCAGGGTCCTCTTAAGCAGATCAAGCTACACAACTGTCTCACTTACGCAGAGGGCCTAGTCCAGTCCCATGGAGACTCCACAGGTGTTGGTCTAAAGTTCATGAGTTCCCACTAGCTTGGTTCAGTTGTCTCTGTAGGTTTTCCCATCATGATCTTGATGTCCCTTGCTCACACAATCCCTCTTCTTTCTCTTTGATTAGACTCCTGGAGCTTGGCCTGGTGCTTGGCTGTGGATCTTTGCATCTGCTTCCATCAGTTACTAGATGAAGGCTCTATGATGACAGTTAGGGTACTCACTGATCTGATTACTGGGGTAAGCCAGTTCAGGCACCCTGTCCACTATTGCTATTAATCTAAGCTGGGGTCATCTTTGTGGATTCCTGGGAACCTACCCAGCACCTGGCCTCTCCCCATCCACATGACATCTCCCTCAATCATGGTAGCTCCTTCACTCCATCCCTGCTCCAGCTCGACCATCCTGTTCCCTCATGTTCTCATTCCCCATCTCCCTTCTTCCATTGCTCCCCTCATTCCAAGTTTACACATTGAGATCTCCTGTATTTCCCCTTCCCAGGGCAATCCATGCATCCCTCTTAGGGTCCCCCTTTTTAGCTAGTTTCTCTGGAGCTGTGGGTTGTAACTGGTTATCAGGATAGTCTTTTTAAATTTTAGTTTTAAGTAGTTTGCTTATTGTTTAAGTCATTTACTGATTGGACCTTGAGCTTATATTTATACTTATTGATTGGTTCCTCTGATGGATATGAAGCCTGTAGCCCTACAGGCTGGGATGAAACATGTGCCCACTGTGCTGGCCCTGAAGGACTACTGGGGCTGCTATGGCACTAAGGTTAGCCTGAAATGTCTAGGAGATGGTCTGCTACTGAAGACTTTGTGATGGCAAGGGCAGCTGAAGTCCTCTCAGAAGTGGTGCAGAATACAGATCATATCCACTGTACATTCTGAAACCCAAGCACTTGGTCTATGGCATTTGGCTTAGAGTTTGGGATATGGGTGCTTGCTCATTTCTGAGTGTTATTGTGATGAGCCTTTTTTCAGGGTTCAAGGAAAAATTCTGTCTTCATTTTTCCCTCTTACCCTTCTCTATCAGATAATATCTCTCCCTAGGCTGTAAATGACACCTCTGAGATAATACCTCTCTCAAGGTTGAGAGAATGATGATAATTCAAACAATATAATGCTTTACTTATTATATTTTAAGTATATTTTATTTTTGTGCTCTACACCTGTGTTGCATGGTTGCTTTAATACTTATGAAGATGTTTTCATATGTGGATAGTTATTTAAATTTATGTTTCTGCCAGGAGGCAATCTCTGGAGAGTTCTATTCACTCTTTTCACCTGGATTTCAGTCACAAAATAATTTAATGAAATTAATTATGTTAATAGTTCAAAGAAAAACTCAAAGGATTACCATGATTGATAGATACCAAAAGGGTACTTAAGGAAAGTTAACATTCAATCTGATAAAAGCATTTAATTACAGTGGAGGAATACTTCCATTACATGAAAAAATAACAATAGACAATATTATAATTATAGTGATACAAAGAATACTTATTAAAATCAATAACAAGACAGAATTGCTTCTAATAACCATTGTTACCAACATCATTATGAAAGTCATAGACTAAATACAAGAAAATTAACTAAGAAGCATGTTTGTTCAAAAGGATGAGAAAGAAATATCCATTTAGTATAATGTGATTGCCTATCTGAGAATATCAGGAAAATTAACTTAATACCTTTTAGAGCTAATAAGAGTCTAGCATTGTGGCATAAGCCAGCGGATTGCCTTTGACACTGGTTTAGAGTTTGCAGTATGGGTGGCTGGTCAGTTACAAGTTTTCTTATGGTAGGCCTTTT
>LZPO01078626.1:1355433-1377967 GCA_001675575.1 Neotoma lepida
AGCTTTGGCGGCGCCTTTCCTGGAACTCACTTGGTAGCCCAGGCTGGCCTCTAACTCACAGAGATCCGCCTGCCTCTGCCTCCCAAGTGCTGGGATTAAAGGCGTGCGCCACCACTGCCCGGCTCAAGGAAGATTTCTATGCTCATTTCCTCATCTTTCTCTCAATCAGTGGATACCTATTTCCAAGGTATGTTACTTGAAGTTGAGGGAGTGATATATCAGGTAATATTTGGCCATTATAATAGGGGCAAAATCTAGTGAGGATATGTGAAAGATGTGCTTAATTCATATTACTGTGAAAACAAAATTAGCTAAGATTAAAAGTGCCATATACACACAAACAATAAAAAGAATGCAGCAGGTTGTATTTATATATCTGTGCATACATATACATAAATGTATGTATACAACAATACTAAAGAAAAAGAAGATATCAATATGACAGTGGAGGACATGGGAGAGGTTGAAGGGAGGGATAAAAAAAGGAGGAATGTGATATAATTCTATTTTAATTACAATGTATTTTTTAAAAGTGCATAGAGGATTTATAAAGAAAAATGTCACAAAGCTTCACAGTAGACAATCTGAGAGTTTTACTTGCATAAAAAATGAAACCATAGTGTATCACATATATTTGACTATATAAATTTAAAACAACTACATGACAAAACACATTAAAAATAAAAATTATGAAACTCAGGAAAATATTTATAACATATAGGCAGAAATGAGATTAAATTTATTTAAACACAACCAAGTTTTATAAACCTATAAAATGATGTAAAATAAGGAAATGGGTAAATAATATTAACAAGTAATTTACAAAGAAGAAAATAAATGCAAATGACTAGTGATGTTATAAAGATTCAACTGCACCTGAAATTAAGGAAATATGATTTTAAAACTAGATTAAAGAAATAGCAAAACGTAATGTTCATACGGGAATGTGGCTGTCTCTTATACACATCTAGATGTGTATAAGAGACAGATATATATATATACAACTTTGAAAACATTATAATTTTAAAGGAGCAATTTCACTTCCAGTAATTTATTCCAAGGAAAAAATTCAAGAAATGTATATTGTTTAATGGGCAGATATATTATTTGTAACCATAATATTGTTTGTAACAGCAAGCATGTGGAAACAACCTAAGTTTGAATAGTGATTTGCAAATTGTGATACTTATTTTATAGTATAATATAACCAATAACTGAAATAATAATACAGAGTTTATATTTATGAGATATAAATATATTCTTGATGCAATATTGAGAGAATAAAGTCATAGAATACTATTTTATTATCTATCACTGTGTAAATGATTAAATTGAAATGTAGAAGCTAAAACACAGGTATTGATTATGTTATATTTTGAGAGGGTGAGGGATCTGGGATGGTGTTAGCTGTATATTTAAAGCTTACATGTCTGCATGGGTTTTCAGACAACATGTCAGCCACAGTCAGCTAAATATGTACTGTGATTGAAGAATCCACTTCTAGTTCATTCAGATGATTGTTGGTAGACTTCAGATTCTCTGTGGCTATTGGCCAGGGGCCCCTTTTTCTTGTCAGGAATTAAGAAATTGTCCATGTTCATGTCCTAATAGCGGCTGGCTTCCCCCAAAGCAATGAAGCCAAAGAATAACATATACTAAGGTAAAGAAATGCCACAGTTTTCTATAAATGAATCTCATAAAGATCTTGATATCATTTATGTCATCTGATATTTGTCACATAGACCATCCATATTACAGTCCAGTCAGGAATTATATAAGAATGTGAATGCCTAGAGATGGGCATGATTGAAGTGTCATCCTTGAAGCTGGCTAGGACAAGCATATATAAAACAGTACATATTTATATAAAAGGTACATATGTTGTAAATACAATAAAACAAGACATCATAGTATCAGTAATGCTTTATGGTGAGATTATTAATATTTATAAAACTCATATTTTGAAAATCTGTTTTATAAGTTCCATTATGACATTTGATAAGATTATTACCCATAAATCAATAAGAAAAGGGTAAATGAGAGTTGAAGAAATAAATATATTTTTGCAGGTAAAATGTTTTAAAATTTAGTTAGTTTTCCACAATTTCATCTATGCATATATATGCATATAGATATAGATATCTACACACACATGCACAATGCTCTTTGATCATGTTATCCCTAGTATCCTCTCTTAGTCTCATTCTCTTCCCACCAAATTAGCTCTTCAAGAACAGAAATCAGAGGATCATGTTAGTAGATACAGAAAATTTCTTTGACATATTACATATTGACTATTTTTTCAACAAGTTGCGTTCTCACGGGAAATTGCAGACACACGTGTTAAAACTTTAAGAGTAGTTATAGGACAGTGTGCTTTGCTTTTAATGGGAATTATGCATTTATAACCCAGGGAGAAGGATCTGTAAGAGGGCTCAAGGTCAGAGTCACAAATGTGGGAATGTATCATTGATGGGATTGTGATGGACTTGAGGGAGAGTATGTCCCCATATAGAAGAGGTGACAAAAGATTTGATTGCAGTGAAAAGGAATGAAGGTATAGGTATGTGAAGCTGTTGATCTTAGCTGGGAGGATGTGTAAGTCTCGAATAAGATTTATTAGCTTTGAAAAAAATGTTAGACCTAATTTGGAAGGGGGTACATTTTCTCTGAAATGAATGAGGAAAATGATGAGTGTTATTGTTTGAAAGATTAGAATACAAAGGCAGGATGTTCATGGTGTTCACACTAATTGTATCTTTTTCATTTATGAAAAAGACAGCAAGACATATGTTGGGGATAGGTGTGCTTAAAAGCCTGAAAAGTGTTGTGATAAATTAGAATATCTGTTCCCAGAATAAGAAAGCAAACCTGTCAAAGAGAATCATTGAGAATACAGATGATAATGGCTGTGGTCTTTTACACCATCTTTAAACTCAACAGCATCATCAGCTCAAAGTCTGTTAATGTTCATATGTTGATCATGAAAATGGTGGCTATCTTTCACGTTATTAGCAAGCCTCTGGGGGATATAATGTCACTTTATAATCATGAAGATTTAATTAAGTATATTTTAATAACATTTCTCCTTACGTCTTCCTAAATTGGTTTTCTTGAGTTATGTTTATAAAAAATGCATGATGCAGCTAACAAGTTTTAGGATGGTAGTATGGTCTGTAATTGAAACTAAATGAAAAGCAAAAATATTTTATCATCTTTTGCAGGGGGTCGTCAATATAGAATATTTGCAAAAATATTTTTATAGGTAACATAAATTAGTTTCAGGTAGAAAAGACTTCCTAGGTCAAGGCTCTTCATGTGCATATACAATCTTAAAATTGTTTAGCTCTTGGAAGTTTATTGAATATTTAACACAAATCCCCAGACCAGTAATTTTCCTTTTTTCTTGAGAAAGCACAAAAGTATCACATTACTAGAAACTCAAAAACAACTACATATCTGAACATTAAGATTGAAAAGCACATTTAAAATGCTTTACAGAAAACTGAAGCAATTGTTTTCTTCCTGCATAAATACAAGAAATTTGATTTGCAGTGAACACTCCACATTCCAATCTCTCTAAAAACCTATGAGCATGCCAATTCTCTCAGCAAATAGGTGCATCTTTTTAAATTCACTTGAATTTACTCCCACTGCATTTTAAGACAATTGAACCTTTTCTTGCAATTCAGTAATTTAATTTTAATATTATGACAAGTAATGGAACATGACTACGAAACCAAAATTATTATTTACATGAAAACTCAGTTGAATGAACAACGTAAGAATAAATCAAATAAGTGACTTGACTAACAATAGAGAAAAGAATAATAAAAGAATATTGTGAAATACTCTATGCTAATGCATTGAAAACTGTCTTTGAAATGAACCAATTTCTAGATAGTATAATTTAACAAAAGTGACTCAATAAAAGGAGTTTGTTTAATTATGATTATAAGGAACTTATTCCTTTGTTGAAAATCTCCTTATTTTGAAAATAGCATATCCAGACAGTTATATGATCATATACAAAAAGTTTTCAATTAAACAAAAAGAGACAATGGTGCCCGAATCATCTTATAATACCAATCAGAGAAAAAACTGTAGGCTAAGTGCATTTATCAATATTGACAAAATGTAAAAATATTTCACATTTTAAAAGCTTTAAAAAGATGATTCATTGAAATTCATATGAATTTACATTCATATAAGTTTTACATTTAAAAAAATTTAAAGATGTCATTGAAATTCATGTGAGTTTATTTCAACTCTATAAAGGGTTTATTTCAGAAATTCTAAGAAAATGACTTCTTGGTCCTACATGAAAATTCTTATATTTAGTGATTCTCTTCCATCAACCTTTCAAATAGTTGAATTCTAGGAGTGCACTACCATACCATGTTTGGGGCACTACCACACCATGTTTGGAAATGCTACTTTATTGAAAAAATTCCCCATTTAAAGAACTAACCATTGTGACTGGGGTGTAGCTCAGTGGTAGATTTCTTTGCCAAGCAGCTAGCATGCTCAACATCCTAGGTTCAATCCCTAGCATCTTAAAATAAAAATAAAATAACCAAGAACAGTTGTGAGTAAAATATGGTTTAAATTATTTAAAAGCAACTAAGAAATGGCTAAACATTAATGTATTGCTGTGCCCAAATCTAAGATGATACTGAAAGATGAAGTTATAGCTAAGCTCCAAGGCCACTTTTGTACTTGGGGCCTGTGTCAAAAAAAACTGAATGAAATTTATCATTTTGATACTCTTAAGCGGGCAGATGAGACAGAAGTTATTATCTAGTGTCAGCTTAAGGTAAAGAGATTTTAAAGACAATTTTCAAAAAAAAAAACTGAACCCCATGAGATAAAAGTGAACAAATTTTTAGCAATTCTGGAGTCTCAGAAGACAGCATGAAAAGTTGTCTTGCCATGAAAAATATATGGGAGCCATATTACCAGTCCCTAAGAAGTTGTGGAAGAAAGCTAGTCCTCACCCATATTTGAATTTAAGATGTACACAGATTTGAAGTTAAAACTTTTAAGAAGTGAATGTATAAACAATAAAGTACTAGAAACAAATTAATGTAATTTAAAGTGGTATCTGCAGGTTGCTAGCTGCTTGACAGAAGACATGTAAATATTCTCTGGAGGGAAATAATTTTATCCTGAGACTGAAAGATGTGTTTGAATAAAAATGCAATATGACCAAACTTAAAAAGTGCCAAAAAATAGTGCTAATAAAAAGTATCACTATTAATAACTCCATTAGAAATAAAGAGAAATCTCAAATCCATAAGCTAACTTTAGGACTTGAGTTGTACCTCAGTGGTTAAATACTTACAAAGAGCATGCGCTCCTGGGCTCAATCCCGAGTCTGGTAAGAAGCAATAAGAAACAACAATACTGATAAAACCCTAGGCATATACAGCAAGAAACTAGAGAAAGGACAGCCAACTCAACAGAAAACTTAGAGGGAAGGAAATAATAAGGATTATTTATTAGATAAAGCAGAGAATAGAAAATCAAAAGATCAATGATGATCAAAGTTGATTTTTTTGACAAGATCAAGAAAACTGACATTTAACTTGACTAACAAAGATAAAACACATAACTAAAGTCAGAAATAATAGTGAAGACAATAATAATGACCTTGAAAAAATACAAAGTATTATAACATAATACTCTGGTGAATTATATGCCCAAAGATGACTAAAATAAAAAGGACATATTTGTGGATATACAGAAATGAGAACCCTGGCTGAAGAAGAAATAGAAATCCTAAGTAGACTTGCCATTTAGGAAAATTGTAAAAAATATTGAAGTAGTGGTCAAGAAACCTCAAAAAAGAAAAGTCCAAGAACAAATGCTTTTACTGGTGAACTACACAAGAATTTTGAAGAAAAGTGAACACCAATTTTTTTACTAAACTATTCAAAATCATACAAGAGGAGGGAGTAATTCTGAAACTAAAGAAAAGACAACCAATAGCACTTACTAATTTGCATTGATGCGAAAATCCCAAGAAAAATGATAGCAAACTAAATCTAATGAAATATAAAATTATTTTATACTATTATTGTGAGTTTTTTCATGAATGCAAAGAGGTGGTCAAGCAAAGTAGTCAATGTACAGTACCAGACAAACAGAATGAAATGTACCTCAATGAGTACCTCAATGCAGGAAAAGTGCTGGTCAAATTCCATTCATTATAAACAATACCATATGGCTTGCTAGCAATGAGAGAATTTCCCCAACAAGATTAGTAGTATTTATAAAAGCTCACAATTCACCCTTTATTCAATGACGGGTGACTGGGATGACTGAAAGCTTTGTTCACACGATCTGTTTCCATTCTGGTTATTCACAAGAGCAATCAGGCATCATTCAGTAAAAGGTACTCAAATTGCATGGGAAGACATAAAGCTACCTGTATTTGTAGATGTCATGATCACATTTTGAGAAAACCTGAAAGAATCCTCTTATCTACAGAGCTACTAGAAATCAGTATCAGCACACAAATCAGTATGTTGCTGTACAGTACCAAGGAACAAGATGAAAATTGCTTTAATAAAATGATATATAGCATCACCCAAAGGAATAAAATATGGAGGAACAAATGTTCAAGAAAATAAAAGACGTGAATACTAAAATGTATAAAATATTACTTAAGAAATTACAGAATAATTAAATCAATGGAAAGATATTTTCATGCTTATGAATCAGAAGACAGAATTCTTAAGATAGTGATATGAATAAAAGCAGTCTATAAATACAGTATAATACATATCAAAACTGCATTGGCTTACTTTTTTTAAGAAATGAGAAAATTTGGTCTTCAGACTCTTAAAGGACCCAAGTTAGCTTAAGTATTTTTTAAAATGAAGAAAAATTTAAAGATTTAAAAACTCACAATGTCACATTTTAAATCTTAGTGCAAAACTACAATAATTAAGTGTGTGGGTGTGTGGTACTGGCATAAGGATAGATGTATGGTCTCAGTATAACCAAACTGACAGTCCAAAAATAACCCCATATATCCCGGCTTTTGCAAAGGGTGCCACTGTCACTCAATAAACAGAGAGGACTCTATTTTATAATCAGCACTGGCCCAACTGTATATTAAATTCAAATAATAAGTTTTGCTTTTAGTCTCACATTATATAAGTTAGGTCAAAATTGATCAAACCTAAGTACTAGAACTGAAGTTTTGGAAAATCTTAAAACCTTATATGACACTTAAAGCATGAACAATAAAAAGTAGATAAATTAAAAAAAGATAAATTTGACATCACAATATTAAAGTTATTTGTACATTTAGATGATGCTTTTGAAAATGAAAAGTTAAACCCACTCAATGTAAGAAAATATTTATAAACCATATGAGCTCTATGTGACTAATATGAAACATATATAAAGACCTCAGTAACTCAATAACAAAATGACTTGAAAACAGGCAAAGAATTTGAATAGTTATTTCTCCAAGAAGGTATATGGAAGCACAAGGAAATGAAATGTTGATAAACATCATTAGTTATTAGATAAATTAAAGTCAAACTATAATGAAGACTTAGGAATAGCTCAGTCAGTAATATGGTTGCTTTGAAAGCACAAAAAGAACATAGGTTCAATCTTCAGAATGCATTTAAAAATAAGTCAGGCATGGTGGCATGTGCTTGTTGTCTCAGTATTGAGTTAGAAAATAGGTTGATCCCAGGAAGTTCAGGACAGCCTGCCTATCTTACTTAGGGAATTCCAGGCCAATGAGACCCTACCTACAAAAACAAAAGGTGGATGGTCCCCAAGGAATGGCACTTACACATGCTCACATTTGAACACACATGCATACACACAAATGCAATGAGATGTGCCATCACAGAGATGACTCATGGGAAATAAAAAGTATTGAGGGGCTAAAGAGAACTGGGGACCTTTGACATTGCTGATAGGGACATAAAATGCTTTAGGCATTTTATAAGAGCCTGGCTGTTCCTCAAATTATTAAGTAGGAGGTAATATTAAGTGAGTGAGGGGAGCAAGAGAGGTAGGTCCAGGGAGGATGAATGGCACTAAGACATGGGCCTTCCCTGAGACCACATTGTTACATGAAGAGGTAAAAGTACAGTCAAGAGACCAGAGAGATGAATCAGTTGTTAAGAGCACACACTGCTCTTCAAGAGGACCTGAATTGACTCCCAGTACAAAGTTACTTGATAAAGCAGCAATTCTACTTGTCAGACTATATCAATGAAAACTGAAAACATATGTCTACACAAAAAGAAATGGATGCCTATAGTAACAGTATATATAATAACCAGAGTGTAGAAATAATCCAAATGTTCATTAGTGAATGAATGGGTCAACAAAATACAATATATCCCCAGACCAAAACTGGCATTCAGCCATAAAAGTGAATAAAATACTGATATATGCTGCAACATAGTCTGACCTTAAAATTCCTATGTAAGTGAAAGGAACCAGACACAAAATGTCAAATATAATATGAGTCCATTCATATTAAATATAAAAAATAGTAAACTTACTAATGCTAAGGACAGATTGGTGGTTGCCAGAAGATTGTTCAGTGGATTTAGTGGCCAATTTTGTTTAATAAAAATATTTAGGAATTAGATAGATGTCACTGAATACCATTGTGAATATACTAAGTGTCACTAAATTATACATTTCAAAAGCTATGTTAATTTTATCTCAATCACAATGAATTTACAAATGTTCTAGAAATGGGGCTGGAGAGATGACTCATTGGTTAAGAGCTCTTGCTGTTCTTGTGGAGGACTCATGTTAGATTGCTAGCACCCACATAGTGTGCACAACCATTGTTACTTCAGTCCCAGGGGAATCAGTCATCCTTTTCTGGCTTCTACATGCCCCAGGCATGCATGTGGTGCACATTCATACATGCAGGCAAAATACTAATACATAAAAAGTGAATAAACCTAATTTAAAAAAGAATGTCCACAGACATACAAGCAGGCAATACACCCATATACATAAAAATAAAATTTAAAATGTCTTCTAGAAATAAATTTCTAATTATTTCTAAATGAACAAAGAATGAATTGTCAAAGTCAGTTAAAATGATCCAAAAGTCTTCTGGGGTTGAATTTGTAAAATATCAAATATTTGCAGCACAGATTTAGAAATAATACCTTTGCTATTATTTAAATAAGTAAGAAATCTTATTAAAACATATTTAAGGACCAGGAAATTATAAAGAATTTGAACTATAACTAAATATAATCCCTAGAAATAAAAGTACTATGAACAAAATATTCAGCAGACTAAAACCAATTACAGAAGAAATGGGTAATAAAAATATCTCTAAATCAACTAAAGGCATTGAATTTCTACTTAAAAACCTTTGAAGATAGAAATCCTAAATGGTTTCGCTTGTGAATCCTACTAAAATTTTGAGAAAAAAATTATACTAGTCTTACAAAAGATTAGAAAAATAAAAGAGAAGAGGACATGTGTTTTGAGATCAGCATTTTCTGATATGGAATCCAGAAAATCACATGTAAATCAAGGAGTCCAGTGCTGTAATACTAATACTGTTTGAAAGAATGCTAAATTTTCTAGCACTCAAGAAGGTACAACTCACCATATTTGGAGTGTACTACAAAATTATCTATTATATCTTCAAAGGCAACAAGACCGCAAGACCCCAAATAAGGAGAAAAAAACCAAGAAACAAGTGACACAGTGAAAAGCTTTAATCAAAAAGGATATTAAAATAGCATTTTAATAATGTAGCATTTCCTATGTTGGAAGCTAGAAGAAAGATGGAAATTGTTAAGTAGATATATGAGACTCCCTTTCCTTTCTACATACGAAATCACAAATAGGAATTTTAGAGAATAGCAAAATGTCTAACTTGAGTTCTCAAAAGAGTGGAGAAAAGGATAGAAAACTATATACACAGTAGTTGAGTGTTTTTTTTTAATTTTAAAGAAAATAATACTGGAAATGAAATTGAACCCTAATACAAGAGACACAAAGTTTATATCTAGGTACTTCAAAATACACAAGTTACCAAAGCTCATTCCAGAAGAAGTAAATAAAACACAAATTAAACATTTTAGTTAGCAACACACAGTGGCTCATGCCTACAATACCAGCCTTCGGAGGATTGAAACAGAAGGATCATGAATGTGAAGTGAGGCTGGAGATACATAGCAAGACTTTTGGAGACATAAAAAAGGAGGAAAAGAAGAATAGGAAAAGGAAAAGAAATTAAGCATATCTTCCTAGAAAGAAAATTAAAAGGCTAACTGATTTCCTTGATCAATTCTGTCAATAATTTAAGTAAGAAATGAGATCAATCCTAAATGAATTTTTCACTAAATTGAAGAGAAAAAGGAAGGGATACTTCTTAATTCATCCTGTGTATCAGCAGTACTACAATATCAAAAATACACAAAGGTTTGCAGGGAAGGAAAATTACAAATCAATATATTTCATGAGGCAGAGAGTAGAAATTCTGAAAAAAATATTGATGAATTGTTTCCAAAAATATGTAAAATGATAAGACACAGTGAGTGTACAAATGCAAGATTTGTTTACCAATATGTCTATCAATCTAATTCACCATGCTGGCACATGAAAGAAAAATAATATCATCACAGTAGATATATAAAGCATTTGACAAAGTCTAGCATCTAATGTCTAATCCTGATAACAATTCTCAGCAACACAGGAATAGAAGGGAATTTTCTTAACCTGATAATTGCATTAACCAAAAAGCTACAGTTAACATCAAATTTAAAAGGTAAAAAGTCAATGCTTTTGCCCTGGGATGAACAATGAATAATGTAAAAATGTTGTCTTTTCTCATTAACATTAAACAGGATAAACAAAGCAATATCATTAAAAATAGCAACAAAATGTTAAATTCTTAGCTATTGGTTAATGTGATATGCACAAGATCTGACAAATAAGAAAATTTATTTCATTCATAGGAAAAATTAAATAAGTAGAGATATTTTGTATCTATGAGTCACAAGGTAGGCTTAACTTTAACGTTAATGCCAGTATGATTTTTTTGCTTTTTTGGAGGGGGCAATTCCTCTTTATATTCACACAGAAGTATAAGAGACTTAGAGTAGCTGAAATAATCTCAAAAAAGAGCAAAGTTGGAGCACTTGGGTCAGTTTGTTCCTCATGTCTCATTATGTTCCACCACAAAAGTGTACTGTTGGCATAGAGATAAAAAACTAGACTGGTTTTTTACAGCATCCATGCAACTGTGACAGAGCAACTGTGCCAGCTTTCAATGAATGATATATTTGATCAATTGGGGTGTGAGTCCATTGGGGTTCATTTAATGATTATGCTATATATTTCATATCTATATTTCACTTTATGTATGAAATGCTTCATAGTGAAAACTAAGTTAAGTGATATAAAATATTCCAGCAAATTTATGTCACCAACAACACTACTGTTCAGCACAAGTCTAACTAACACAAGTTGAGAACAAAGTCATAAAACTTAGGGGTTTTCATTCAATTTGCTTAAAAATATGTATAGGTTTTTACTCCATTGTTAAAAAAATTAAAAAATGAAATCATTGATGATATTTATGGGGGCATTTTATTCAGAAAAATTGATTGTGTAGGCTTAGATCCTGCATCAGAATCCTGCAAAGTGAGCACAGATTCACATTTTAAATTAGAAACATATCTAAGGCATATATGTTACTTCTTACTGTTTACTGCTTTAAAGGGGACTTCAGTAATCTGGACATATATCTGTGTTGATTCCATTGGTAAGAGGGCTTATGCTGCATTTCAATTAAGGCACCAAACAAATCCCTGAGTAAATATTGCTTGGATGTTTGGATTTTCATTTAAGGAAAAGCTCAGAAGCTCTTGGGAGAACTTCAAATCTCCATGACACCCAGGGATTCATTTTCAGCTCTGAGTACAACAGGAAACCTATCACAGGTTTTGGCTGAGGTAGAAGCCATTCAGAGGACAGGGTAAATTTAGAGGTAATTGCATATTTTATATAAGATTTCATGCAAAGATGTTGCATTCCAATAATGAGATCTGGTATATTCCTGAAGTTTTACTTAGCAAATGCCTTGTATTTTTCCTTGACTATTCTCGCCCTAGCATTTGTCACATTGCTTCACATTTCCTTCTTTCCTGACAGTAGACTAGCAGGAGAGTGTGTGAAGGAAAGACAGATGAGAAACAAGTAGGAAGGCACTGGAAAAGAAAGACAGAGAAAGGAACAGAGGAAGGAGGGGGCAGGCAGCATAATAGATAAGGGGATAGAAAGAAAGGAGGAGCAAAATCCAGGAGATAGTTTCATGGTGAGAATAAAGCATTCTAGTAATTTCTTCCGGTTAGCATGTTCCTCATATTACCAGGCATTTTGGCTTGTAATATTTTATCTGCACAATATGAAAAGGCACTTATCATTCCCATTTGGAACCAAAGAAAAGCCTCCCACCCCTGCAAAAAAAATTGAAAATTGCTCCAGGATGATGGAGTTTGGTTTGAAGCCGTGTTTACCTTATCTCAAGAAGTCCATGCCCTTTCCTTTCCACTGTATTGGGCTACCTGTACATGCAACAGAAGCAGTGCATCAGAAGACAAAATGTTCGGTTAAACAAGTTATTTGGTGTCATCAAAACAGAACACACAACACCAAATAACCTGTCATTACCCCTAGCTTTTGTTTCCCTTCATTACCTCTCCTCATGCGCCCCACTACATTGAGAGATTCAATTTGGTTAATGTGCTTTGCAAGGCAGATAATCAGGCAGGCAGAAAAAATAAAGCCCCAGCCTTAGTTTTTATTTCTAGAGTTTTCAGGCCATGCAGGTGGATTACCTCTGATCTCACAACAGGCTCAATGCCAAGCTTACTCACAGAACCTAGGACCAAATCAGTATTTCCTAATCTTCTGGAGGTAAGGACTTCTTTGAGATTCTAGACTGTGTTAAAGATTTTCTTCCCAGAATTATGCATCCACATGCAGATTTTCCATAACAAGTTGGGATTGTCAGAAACTTCTTTGAATCCCAAGGTTTGAATCTGAGATGGAAATCTTAAAATCTAGATCTGGAACTGAATAGAGTAAGAGTGCAATCTGAGACAGAATTTTCACACAGCAAAGGATCCTGGCTCTGCTAGGACTAGAAATCCTGAGTCTTTTTTCAGTACATGATTGAAATATATTGAAATGATTAACATGATTATCTTCTCTCCCATCTTAAGATATATTCCTAGGGGGAATATTTTGCCCAAATGGTCTACTTATATTTCTACTAGACCCACATGTGACAATTGATTCACACTAGAAAACACGGTAAACTCCATCTCAGTATTAAATTCTTCGTACACATTGGTGCCTACTCACTGGTGTCCGAGGGGAACTATTTTGAGTATGTGGTAGATGAAGCTTATTCTCTAGTCACTGATTATGTTCAATTGTTATTTTAAAAAAAGAACTGTATGTCTCTTTAGAAAACAAATTAGCAAACAGGAAAAAACCCAAACAAGCCAGAATTAAAACAAAACAAAACAAACAAACAAAATAACCCAAAACAAAGCTGATGTGCTTCACAAATATGAGGAGGCCTTGTCCTGGTTCGTGTTTCATAGTGTGTGCTTTCAGCGTTTTCATGGGAACCATGAAGGGATTGTACTACTATCAGTGCTTTTCAGATCTCTTTAAACAAAATTTCAGTAGTTAAAACATTTGTTTAAATAGAAATCTCATACAGAATGTATGTCCGTACATAAAGATAGAAGTGGAGATGCTATGATTCAAAGTGATGAAATGATGGCAAGGACTCAAGATGCCTTGAGCAATATTCCACTGTATGCATGTACCACAATGTTTTCTACTTATTTGCATGCAGATGGACAGTTGAATTGTTTTTAGTGTTTGTGAATATTCATGTTTAAGTCTTTGAAAGACAACATGCTCCCATTTCTCTTGTATAAATACTCAAGGGTAGAACAACTCAATTGTGTCATATTTGTGTTTAAGTTTTAACATTTTAAGAAACTGTGAAATTATTTTCTAAAGTGAAAGCATTACTTTACATTTCCAAGAAGACTGTATGAGAGTTCCAGTTGCTTTATATCCTTGCCAACATTTACTTAATATTAACCCATTGAATTTTAGTCATCCCAAAAGTGATATAGTAGTATATCACTAGGTCTTCAATTCACACTTAACTAAGGACTAATGATACTTAATATCTTTTTGCATGTTTATGGTGATTTGTATCTTTTCTTTATTGTAATGCATATTCAATTCTTTTTGTTTGTTTGCTTTCTGAGGCAGGGTTTCTCCGTGTAATGGACCTAGCTGTGCTGTCCTGGAACTTGGTTTGTAGAACAGGCTAGCCTCAAACTCAGAGATCTATCTGCCTCTGAGTACTGGGATTAAACATGTGTGCCACCATGCCCAGCTCACCTATTGAATTCTTACCCCTAAAAACCAAATCAGTGTTTTCTATATTAAGATTTGAGGGATATTCATCACATAAGCTTGGTAATGATTTTCTCACTGTATTTGTTTATTTTGAGACAGGATTTCATAAGTACAGGCTATCTTCAAACTTGCTCTGTAGCCCAGCCAGGCGTTGATATATTTTGTATATTTATTTATTTATCACATCTATTTGTGTGCACCTATGTATGCACATGCATACAAGCCACGTCATGTATGTGGAGGACAGAGGACAACTTGCAGGAGTCAGAACGCTCCTTCCACTGTGAGTCTCTTCATCCTTCATCAATCCCTGGGATTGAACTAAGGTCATTGTTCATAGTGGCAAGCACCTTTCCTCAAGAATTGAGCAACCTCCTATTGCTCCAACAGTGAACTCTTGATCTTCATGCTTCTACCTCTCCCTAGAGCTGGAATTCCAGGTGTGTGCCACCATGCCAGTGCTCACAGTCTTTAGACTATCTTTTCCTTCTCCTACTAGTATCTTTCTTTCAAGAAAAGAATTAAAATTTTGCTGAAGATTTGTTTATTGATTACTTTAGATGGAGTTTTCTCTTCACATCTGTATCCAAGGAATCTTTTACCTAAAAGTATTCTTCTATGTTTTCTTGTAGAAGTTCTAAAAATTTGGGGTTTACTTTTGAGTATGTGATCAACTTTCAGTTTACTCTGTTGTGAGATGAATTTCAGTTTTTATATGACTGTATATTGATAATCCTATTAAATTTTCTGTTGATTTGTCACTAAAAAGTCAATTGAGCATGTATGTGTAGGTGTATTTCTTGGCTCTATATTCTGTTCCATTGTTCTATCTACCCATTCTTAAATGAATGGCATACTGTTTTAATTATTTAGCCTTGTAAAATATCCTGAGTATCTTATAGTTTTCAGTGACCATATCTGTAAAGTCATTCATTAACAACTTTATTCCTAAGGAGTTCATTCTTTTTAATACTATTTTTAATGGGATTATTTTATTCATTTCCTTTTTAGATAGTTTGTTAGCGTGTAGATTGTAAGTTTGTATGTTGGTAATTTTGTATTCTCAGCTTTGCAGAATTTATTAGGCATAATTATTTTATAACACATTTAAGATTGTGTTGTATAAAATCATGTCACCTACATACAGAGATAATTGGTTTTCTCCTCTCCAATTTTTATGCATTTTTCTCACATATACAGTTCATTGATATTTAACCAGGGTGATGAAAATACAAAGTGAGAAAAATCTGAATTTCAATGAATGGTGTTTAGAAAACTGGATATTCACACACAGAAGGATGAAGCTAGACATGATCCAAAGTCATCTAAAGTGACTTAAAGACTTAAAGTAAGACCCAAGGCTGTACAATTCCTAGAAGAAGATATTGGGAATACTTTGATACTGACCTTGTGGGTGATTTGTTGGCCATTATACTAAAAGCACAGGACGAAAAGCAAAAATAGACAAATGGAATTCCATCAGAGCAAAATGCAGCCCAGAATAAAACAACAAATAATAAAAATGTAACCTACAAAATAGTGGAAATGTTTGCAAAGCAGATAGCTGATAAATATACAAGGGAGTCATAAAATTCAATAACAGGGGGAAGCACAAATTGGTGGATGATCCAGAGCTGTATGTCAGTGGTAGAGTGCTTGATAGAATGAACAAGGCCCTGCTTGGATTCCTAGATGGACAAAAGAACTGGAGACATTTCTCTAAAAATTACATACAGATGACCAGCATGATCATTAGTGTGAATGTCATTAATCATTCAGTAAGTACAAATCAAAACTACAATGAAAATAATTTCCTCATACCTGCTGTCTTAGCTTCCTACTGCTGTGATGAAACATATAACCGAAGCAACTTGTGGAGGAAATGGCTTTTTGGCTTTGACTTCCACAGCAATGTTCATCATCAAAGGAAATCAGGACAGGAACTCAAGCAGGGCTGGAACCTGGAGGCAGGAGCTGATGCAGAGGTCATGGAGGGGTGCTGTTACTGGCTTGCTCCCCATGGTGTGCTCAGATTGCTTTGTTTTAGAACCCGGGACCACCAGCCCAGGGATGGCACCACCCACAATGGGTTGGGCCCTCCCCCATCATTCACTAAGTAAGAAAATACCCTACAGGCCTGCCTATAGCCAAATCTTATTGAGGCATTTTCTCAATTGAAGCCCTCTCTTCTCCGGTAGCTCTAGCTTGTATCAAAGTGACATAAAACAAGCCAGCACACCTGCTAAGATGGCTAGCATGAAAAAAAAATAAAGATACTAAGCATTGACAAGGATGTGGCTATAGGCAACTCTTGTACACTGGTGGTGGGAATGTAAATTGATACAGGCACAATGGATGACAGCATGGAGATTCTTGGAAAAAAAAGGTCATTGAGAAGACTCACTGAATAAAGGAACTTGCTTCCAACCCTGATTAATTTGATCTCTGGAACCTATATGGTGAGATCCATGCAGGACATGCATCCTTCTCTACAGATAGACAAATAAATATAATAAAATGTAAAATAAATTTAAAAATAGCACTATCATATTATATAGCAATGAAACTGCTGTGTATAGAGTTTTGTGGAGATACACTCTGAAAAATGCATTGTTAAACTATTTTGCCTTTGTGTAAACAACTAAGTGTGCTTATATAAACCTATGTGCCTACAATACATCTAGTGTTTATGGTAAAATATGCTCTGTAGTACAGTTGATTGCTCCTGGACTTGTGTTGAACTAAGAAACACATGATCAAATCATGCACAAGAGAAAAGCATGCAATTAAGAGATGTGGTAAATATGAGATTTGTGGTCTAATGTGATATACAGTCTTATACTAAAGTGTTTTAAATAAGTGGGAACACAGTAAAAAATAATAATAAAGGAATAGTTCAATAAACAGAAAAAACAGTCATTTTACTGTCATTTGCCAGTGTTATATACTATAGCAAATTGGATAATGCTATACTTTTTTATGACTGGCAAAACAGCAAGTTAGTTAATACTAGTGCCAGTGTAAACATGATACAACATGAAGATAGCTAAGATGTCATTATGTGATAGGAATTTTTAAAATCCATTACCATCTTATAGCACCACCATTATACTTGTAGTCCATCGTTGACTAGAACACCAATGTGTGATATATAACTATAATCCAGGGAAGTGAAACCAGGACTTTGATGTTATTCATTCATTGAAACACCATTCATATTATCCAAAATACATCAGCAATCTAAACATCTATTGATGGATGGAAAATAAAAGTGTTGCATATATACACAGTGGAGTATTAGTCAGTCTTTAAAATAGGAAGATACCCTGCCATGTGTGACAACATGGGTGAACCCGGGAGACATTATTTTAAGGAAGTAATCCAGACATAGGACAAATCCTATATGGTACTAGTTGTTAAAGTAGCTAAAGTTGTTAAAGTAGCTAAACTCATAGAAACAGGAATTAAAATGGTGTGCCAGGAGCTGGAAGAGGAGAAAGCTGGGATTTACTAGTATGATGCTTAAATTATGCAAACTGAGTAAGTGCTAGATATGAACTGTACAGTATAGTGCCTCTAGCTAGCAATACTCTGTTATATACTTCAGTATTTCCTAACAGAGGAGGTCTTAAGTTAAATGTTCTTATGACAAGATAATAATACTATAGAGAGAGGGAGAAAACTTTTAGGGGCAGACATTTTCATGGAACTCATTTTTGGTATGGTTTCATGGGTACATAGTCATCTTCAAACTCACAAATTTATCTATAATACCTAGATGCACCATTTTATATGCAATGTTACTTCAATAAAGAGCTTTTTAAAATCTTCAAATTTCATAGTTTGTCTCCCAGCTTTATTATCCTTTCCAAAGTTTTTTGGCTGTTCTAGATCATTTGCATTTGCAACTGAATTTTAGAATCACTTTGCCAAATTTTAGAATTGGCATTGTCTACAACAACTCTTGTATGGAGTTTTTAAGCATTTAAAAAAGTCATTTTAGAGCTACAGATAAGTTGAAAAATAGTATATAGTTTTCCTACCTACACTATTTTTAGGTTTTTCTAATACCCATAGCTCATATAAAAATGATGCAATAATCAAAATCAGTAAGTTAATTCTGATATACTATTTGACCATAGATTTTGATCAGGTTTCTCATACTTGCATTTTTCTGACTTTGACACTGTTGAAGCATAGTAGCCTGATATTTTGCCCCTCATTTTGGATTTGTCTGATAGTCTTCTTGTTACTAGACTGAGGTTATCCATTTAAGGCTGGAAAACCATAGAGTTGAAGTGCACGTCTCATCATATAGTAGAGGTAGGTAAATGATTATCATGAGTGGTATTGAACTGGATCACTTGGTTCAGATATTATTAGCTGGATTTTTTTCCCAGTAAAGTTTTTGTTTTTCTGTGTTCATGGTTTATTCTTTAAGATGAAAATGACCAAGTTCAGTTTAAGGGTAGATGAATTAATTTATCTCAGTCTCCAGGAAGAAGGATTATTAAAAAAAATGTGTGGGTATATGTTAAAGCCACCACAGTAATTAATAAAAGTTTCGAAAAATATATTTAGAGGTTATATAACTACCCTATTTCTTCTTAAGGTTGGATGAAGTAGTGTTAGCATTTATCAGTGTATTTTGCCTATAGCAACTGTTACTATGGTACTCGAATAGCTATTTTCTTTTTACTTATTCAGTTTGCATTTATTAATTAGAATTATTGAGTAAGGAGAAGTTGTTTATTGAAGAATTTATTTAAGTAGGAGTGTTCTCAGATATTTTATTTTGTTAATTGGCTTGTAATCCCACAATATCAAGTTTTAAAAACAATATATATATTTTATTATTTGGAACAATTTTTAAATTCAAATATATTTGATCATTTTCTTTCCCTTCCCCAAGTCCTTCTAGATTCTCTGCACCTCCTTATCTCCTCAACTTTAAATTCTTTCTCAAAAAGTCAAATAAAACCACAATACAACAACAAAACCAAGAAAACAAAATAAAACCACACCCCAAAAGAAAACAAACAAACAAACTACAAACAAACAAAACACACACAAAAACCTGTGGAATCCATTGTATGTTGGTCAACTACTCCTGAGCATGAAGCCTGTCCAGGAGTGGTTGATGTACTCAGTGTCACTCTATTGGAGAAAACTGATTTTTCCCTCCCAGCAGGTATCAGTGACAGTTCAGTTGTTAACCTTTACCCTAGTGGCCAGGTTTTCATTCATTCACTTTTTAAAAAAAATTAACAAAATAAAATATAAGATAAAACAAAAACTATTACATTGAAGTTGGACAAGACAAACTAACAGAAGGAAAAGAGTCCAAAAGAAAGCCCAAGAATCAGAGCCCCACTCATTTGCACACTTGGGAATCCCATAAAAACACTTAAGTGGAAGTCATAATATATACACCGAGGACCTGGTACAGATCTATGCAGGCCCTGTGCATGCTATCTCAGTCTCTGTGGTTTCATATGAGCTTTTCTCATGTTGATTTTGAGGGCCTTGTTTTCTTGATGTTCTCATCCCCTCTGCCTCCTAAATTCTTTCCACCTCCTCTTCCAAGGAGTTCCCTGAGCTCTGAAGGGAGGTATTTGGTGGAGATACCCCATTAAGGGCTGAGTATTCCAAGTATGTGTAATGTCTGCCTGTGGGTCTCCATATTTGTTCCCATCTGCTGCAGGAGGAAGCTTTTCTCTGTTGATGGCTGAGAAAGGCACTGATCTATGAGTATAGCAGAATATCATTAGGAACCATTTTATCACTACATCCCTCCCCCTTTTTCAGAGCAGTATTATTTGGTTTTCCCTGGGTCCCTGGGGTATCTAGTCTCAGATGCTTGTTCACCCAAGCGGTGTCGGGTATGAGTTTGGTCTCATGGAGTGGGTCTTATGTCAAATCAGTTATTGATTGGTTACTTCTACAAGTTTTGTGCCATCATTGCCCTAGTGTATCTTACATGTAATACACCACTTCAGATACAGGATTTGTGGCTGGCTTTGTGTTGCTGTTTCTCTTTTGATAGACTTGAGAGTATCTTCCTATACCAAAGATGCTGGAACTTAGGGGTGAAGGCTCTATGTAGGCACTGGCTCAACATCTCCATGTTCAATGAGTGTGTAGGTGTTGTCTTTAGCAATGGGGCCTTAGTTCCACAATATCATTGTATAGCTCAAGTTGATCCAGTTTTGTCCATTCAAAGCCCTTTCAGGTTGGCTATGTAACCTTTTGACGAGTTCCTGTCTTCTGTTTTAAAAAGCACTTTACTTCAAGTTACTCTAGGCCTGCACTGTGCTTTTCTTGTCCTATGCTCACATACTTCTCCAACTGAATTTAACTCCTTTCCTTGGGGAATTGCAGTAGAACCAGACTTTAGATGGGTTTGTTACTGCAATGTGGTTACCATCTCTAATTCTTATTTGCATATAGAAACAGGAAATCTATGTGCTTTTGTGATGCTACATTGAAATGACCCAGACTGAAAAACTTGTAAACAATGGAAATTCACTGTATACATTTCTGGAGTCTGAGAAATCAAGACCCTGGTATCTACAGAATGTGTCTGCTGAGAGTTTAATCACTGCTTTCTAGGCTGTGTAATATAGAAATTATAAACATGCTTCCTAAAGCTTCTTTTGTAAAGGTACTGATCAAACTCTCAAAGGACCTTCTCTCATGATCCATTCATCCCTTAAAAGGTCCCATCTTTTAACACTACACTGGAGATTAAGTTCGAAAATGTGCGAAGGAGAGTGGGCATCAAATTCAGAGGGCAGAAGTATATTAATCTGTCTTCATACTAATCCATTTAAAATTTTTTTGTTATAGATAGGAACAGTGTGACACATGCCAGTTATCCCAGAACTTGGGAGACAAAGGTAAAAGGATCAAGAGTTTGAGGCCAGCCTATGTTGCATATTGAGACTTTGTCTCAAAAAATTGTTCATACAAAAAAAACCCCTCAGTTCAGTGTGGTTTGATATATGTCTGTATGCTATATAACAGTTATAGTGTAGTCTTTGTCCTGGTAGCAAATTTCTTCTCTGTAACTATAATTCATGCTAGAATTTTGAATGTCATTCAATTAAATTCAGAGATCAGTTTATAGAGAAATAACAATGATATTGAATCTCCTATCTCATAAATACAGTGTTATTTTATTTCACTATTCAATTTCTGTCAGCAATGGTGTGTAAGTTTCAATGCACAGATCTTGAATGAGCTTTGTCAGATTTATTCCTACATTTATCATTTTTGATGCTTTTGTAAGTACTTCTCATTTTATTTCTTTATAAAGATTTATTCATAATCTATATGAATGCAATTAGTTTTACTTTCTTTTGAGGCAGGGTTTCTCTGTGTAACAGTCCTGGCTGTCCTGGAATTCACTTTGTAGACCAGGTTGGCCTTGAACTCACAGGGATCTGCCTACCTCTGCCTCATACATGCTGGAATTAAAGGCATGTGACATCACCACCTGGCTTGCAATTAGTTTTTATATTGATATTTATATTTATTCTTTTCTGGGTCTAACGTTACTTTCAATTGCTTATTTTGTATATTGCATTGATTTTTCTACATATTTTCTGCATGTTATTCACAAAGAAAAAGTAGTTTAACATCTTTCTTTCTGATCTAAATAACATTTTTTGCCTTTCCTTTCCGAACTTGTAGCTGCTTAATAAAACCTATAGGTTTGAATGAAAATGTTGAGAATAAATACCCTTTTCTTGTTTCTGATCCCAGAGGAAAAGAAACAATATTTCATCATTGAATATTAATTATATGGAGATTCATATTGCCATTCTTACAAAATTGAAGAGTTGAGGAAGTGCCCTTTCATTCCAAATGTGGCAAGACTATCTAACAAATCTTGGATTTTTGCATTTTTTGCATTTATTAAGATCATTCTGTAATTTCAAAAATGTTTTCTTATACAGTATTGCTGTGATTGTCAGTAGCAATTGTCAACTCGGAAGAATTGAGAATCATTTGGGAGTCAGATTTCTGGGCACACATGCACAGGCACGTGCGC
>LZPO01078626.1:1379742-1390100 GCA_001675575.1 Neotoma lepida
CTGCACAATAGATTCCTAACCTTAGTGTGTTTATCTTCATTAACTCAAAGTTGTTTCAACTTCATCCTCAAAGAAGAAATCGTATACCCTCCCCATAACTGTAATCCAAGAGGCAATACAGTCTTCTGTCCTGATAGGTGGAAGAATTTAAAAGTTTGAATGTTTGACTCTAAGATTTCTTATTAGTATGGATCTCTAAAACTGTTCCTCTCTTCTGCAACACTTTTTTTTCCTGATGCAGTACCAAGTGAAGTCAAAGATCAGGATGTGGGTAAATGTCTGCATTGGCTATGCCCAAGGCACTTTCCTAAGTAGACTAAACAGTAACCCTGTGCTATGATAATGTGTTGTCCTTGCTCTAATCAGTTCAACTAGGTCATGGGAAACTACAAAGCTATATGTAGTTTGTAAATAGGCCCAGAATATATGGCATTCTCTTAACTGATGAACCATCTCTTCAAGCCCACATGCTAATAATTTTTAAATACTTTTAGAAAATTGTTTTTTCATGTCTTCCCTCAGCTTTATTAACAAATAAATGAATTAAAATTGTATATATTTGCAATGCCCAACATATTTTCATTTATATATTCATTGTGAAGTAATTAAATCAAATTAATTAACATATTGCTCACCTCATTATTATATTTGTGTGTATATGTGTGTGTATGTGAGAGAGAGACAAACAGACCAAGGGAGACAGAGACAGAGAGAAAGAGAGACAGAGAGTGAATGTACAGGTACATATGTATGTGGTGACCAGAGAACAACCATAGGTCTTGTTCCTTGGGAGCCATCTACCTTCGTTTTTGAGACGGGGCCTCTTACTGAATTGAAACTCACCACGAAGTCTAAGCTCCAGGGATCTTCCTGTTTCTGCCTCTGCAGTAATGTGATTACAAGCATATGACACCATGTCTGGCTTTTCTTTTTTTTTTCCTTTTTAACATGGCTTCTTGGGATTCAGTTCAGGTCCTTATACTTAGGTAGCAGGCAATATCCTGACTGAGCTAGTCCTCATTTACCACAGCCAAAGTTCTTTCTTTTGTTTAAAGGAAAGAATCTTCTAGGTACAAATCTGTATTTGTCTTTCTAATTCTTACTTTGCTTGTCTTGAGTTAGGGTCTCTCTGTGTAGTCCAGAGTAGTCCAAAACTCACCATGTGACCCAGGCTGCCTTATAGCTTGTGATTCTCTGGCTTTATACCCCCCAAGTGCTGGGGTGGAACACGAATTGCTGAACGGTCTTATTAATAAAAAACCCGGAGCCAGATATTGGGGTGAAAGCTGAAAGATCAGAGGAATAGAACAAGCCAGCCACAAGTTCTTACTGCTAGGAAATCCTCAGCCCAAGAGAGCTACTTCCTGTATACTCATGCCTATATACCTTTCTGTCTTAATTCCTCTGTCCGCCCAGCTACATCACTTCCTCTTCCTGCCGAGCTCTATCACTTCCTGTCTGTCTGTACAGACCTCCAGACCTCTATGGTTAACTAGTTCTGGGATTAAAGGTGTGTGCCACCACATCTAGCTCTGTTCCCAGTGTGGCCTTGAACTCACAGAAATCTGGATGAATCTCTGCCTCCCGAATACTAGGATTAAAGCCGTGCACTACTACTGCCTGACCTCTATGTTTAATGTAGTGGCTGAATTTTCCCTTTGATCCCCAGGCAAGCTTTATTTGTTAGAGCACAAATAAAATGTCACCACACTGGGGTTACAGGCATTGCTAATTATTTTCTTAGTTTTACTTATTTATTATTTATTTTATACTTTGAGAATTTAATACTATATACTTGTGTGTATAGTATAATATAATGTATACATATATATATTCTTAAATATACAAATATAACTTTCTCAGTGTGTATAATGCTACTTGCATGTATATGACTTCAGGGCTGACCATTTGGTATTGGATAACCAAATGGGGGCTCTTCCCCAGGGAAGACCATTCCTCTTAAACTCAGTATTCTTTGACTGCCTGTAGTTCTTTGTCTAGGGTTGAGGCACCATGAGATCTCCCTCTTAGCATCTCTATTGGTGTTAACATTGTTCCAGTGTTATTTAGGCAACCGTGTTGATGAGACCTCATATGTGTAGCTGCTTTTATACTTATAGGACACACAGCCACATAGCAAACTTCCCAATCCTCTAATTAATCCTCTAGGTCTTACAGTTTTTCTGCCTCATCTTCCACAATGTATCCCAAGCTTAAGATGCAGAAATTGTGTTGTATTTGTTGGGGCTAATACAACATGATCTCTTTTTCTCTGCATTTTGACCATTTATGGTTTTCTATAGGTCTCCATTTCTTGCAAGGAGAAGTTTTTTGATGAGGGGTGAGATCTATACTTACCTGTGGGTATAAGGATGACTATTTAGAATGTAGTTAGGAATTGTGACAGTTTAGAAAAGTGGCAGTTGTAAGTTTTCTTTCAAAACCCATGACTTCACTAGCCTCAGTTAAGTTTCTGATAGTAGGCATGGTTTCTGTCTTGTTAAGGGGGCCATATGCCCAATTAGAGGATTGTTGTTAATTGCTAAAGTATATATGCGACTATAGCACCCTTAAGGTTATCTTGTCATGCTGGTATTTGTTGAAGTACATAGGCTTCATAGTTGGATAAGACTGTTGGTTGTTTCCCTCCTTTGGAAGCTTGCACGGTGCCTTCTGGTGGATGACTCTTACAATTTTCTATTTCCTCTTCCCAATAGATCTTTGAGTCTTGAGGGGAGGAGTTTGTTGAAGACATCCCATTTAGGGCTCAGCGCTCCCAAATCTCTCACTCTGTGTACATTGTCTAGTTGTGGGGTCTTTGTGGTAATTGCCATCTACTGAAAAAAGAAGTTTCTCTAATGAAGTTTGAGTGATGCACTAATCTGTGGGTGTAGCAATATGTTAATAGTACTCACTTGATTGATACATTCCTTTAGCAGAATAATATTAGGTTTTCTCCTAGGGCCCATGACCTATCTAGTCTCAGGTTCCTGCCAGTTTATCAGTACCATGTACATGTTCCATCTCATGAAGTGGGCCTTAAATCCAATAAACAAGTAGTTTGTTACTCCCATAGTGTTTATGCTACTATTGCACTAGTAGGCATAGCTTACAGACAGGTCATTGTTATAACTCAGAGTTTGAAGCTGCATGAGATTTGTGATGACTTTCCTCCTTTGGTAGTTTCTGCAGCACCTTCTAGCTTTATGAACAGTAGCAAGTAGGGATGAAACTTCCACCTGTGCACTAGCAAGATTTCTTCATGTTCTATGTCATAAGTATGTGAAGCTGTAATAATAGAGTTTTACTGTCAAGTTGTGGAGGGCAAACAATAGCATAGGCAATAGCTCGTGATGTTTGGGGGGGGCACTCTACGGGAGTGGTTTATCCAATGACTCAAAAATATATAATTAATGGTACAGCCATTTTGGAAATCAGTGTGGAGGTTACTTGGAAGCTGAAAATACATCTACCACAACATTTAACTATGCCATTTTAGGCAAATAAATACCCAAAGGATTCTCCATCTTACTACAGAGATATCTGCTCATTCATGTTCATTGTTACTGTGTTCATAATAGCCAGAATTTGGAAACAGCCTAGATGTCCATCAACTGATGAATGTATAATGAAAACGTGATCCATTTATACAGGGGACTATTATTCAGTTGTAAAGGAAAATGAGATTATAAAATTTGCAGGCAAATTGGTGGAGCTGGAAACAATCATAAGGGAGGTAACTCAGACCCAGAAAAAATTTCATGTTTTCTGTTATATGTGGATGTTAGCTTTTACGCTTTAGATATGTGTGTCATTTAGAATACCCACAGAGACTAGGTAGCAAGTTAAGAAGCAGGGCGTATAAGGGATCTTCCAAGGAGGGGGAAATATAATATAGTATTATAAGGGGATAAAGCAGAAATTAGAACTTGAGGATTAGAGGGGGTGGGGATGGAATGGCAGGGCAGAGGAAGGAATATAGGGAGGTAAAACTAACACTAAATGCTACATCTTTTTGAGTCATTAGTTTTGTTAATTCTTAACTATTTCAGGATATAGGACCTGTTGTCATTAGACTAAACCTGACAGTCACAGTTTGATGTAATACCCATAATTTAAAAAAAATATTTATTCTTCTCTCATATATTACATGCTGACCACAGTTTCCCCTCCCTCCTCTTCTTCCAGTCCCTCCCTTCGAGCTCCCTTCTGCCTCCCCATCCCCTCCTCCTCCATTTATTTCCCTTCAGAAAAGGACAGGCCTCTCAGGAATATCAACCAAACATGGCCTATCAAGCTGAAGTAAAACCAGGCTGAATGAGGCAACCCAGTAGGAGTTGAAAAGGGACCCAAAAGCAGGCAAGAAGAGTCAGAGACAACCCCTGTTCCCACTGTTAGGAGTCCCACAAGTAGATCAAGCTAAACAACTGTAACATATATGCAGAGGGCCTAGGTCAGACCCATGCAGACTTCCTGACTGTCGGTTCAGTCTCTGTGAGCTCCTATGAGTCCATGTTAGTTGATTCAATGGGCTTTCTTGTGGTGTCCTTGACTCCTCTGGCTCCTACAGTCCTTCCTCCCTCTGTTCCACAGGATTCACTGAGCCCCACCTAATGTTTGGCTGTGGGTCTCCGCATTTGTTTCCATCAGTTGCTGGATGAAGCCTCTCAAATGATGATTATGCTAGGCTCCTGTTGGTCATGTTTGGTTCTATCCTAGGTCTCTGGGCTGTCTAGCCTCTGGTTCCTGGCCCTCTTGGCAGTGTCAGGGGTGGGCTCCCTCCCATGACAAGGGTCTCAAGCTAGACCAGTCATTGGTTGGCCACTCCCATTTCTGTACCACCTTTACCCCAGCACAACTTGTAGGTTAGACAAATTGTGGGTCGAAGGGTTTGTGGCTGCCTTGGAGTTCCAATCCCTTCACTGCAAGTCTTGCCTGGTTACAAGAGATGGCTGGTTCAGGATCTATATCCCCCATTACTAGGAGTTTTAGCTAGGGTCACCCTCATAGATTCCTGGGGGTTTCCATTGCAACAAATTTCTAATTTATCCCCAAGATACTCCCAATTTCAGTTGTTTTCCCCAGTACTCTCTCCCTCCATCCTCCCCATACCTGATCCTTCCTATTCCCATCCTTACTTGCCCCCAGTCTACCTTCAACACCTATTCTATTTACCCTTCTCAAGGCTATTCATTCACCACCCTCCCCATTGTCTTAATTAGGGTTTCTATTACTGTGAAGAGACACCATGACCAAGGCAACTCTTACAAAGGAAAAACATTTATTTGGGGTGGCTTACATTTTCAGAGATTTAGTCCATTATCATCATGGTGTGACATAGTGGCGTGTAGGCCGACATGGTGCTGGAGAAGTAGCTGAGAGATCTGCATCTTGACTTGCAGGCAACAGGAAGTGGTGTCAGTTATTGGGTGTAGCTTCCTCCAACAAGGCCAAATCTATTCCAACAAAGCCACGCCCTTTGGGGGGCATTTTCTTTCAAACCACCACATTCCACTCTCTGCCCCCTAAAGACTTGTAGCCATATCGTAGTGCAAAAGTGCATTCAGTCCAACATCAAAAGTCCCCATAATCTATAACAGTCTCAAACTTATTTGAAAGTCTAATGTTCAAAGTCTCTACTGAGAATCATGCAATCTTTTAACTGTAATCCACTGTAAAATTAAAATCAAAAAGCAGATCACATACTTCCAACACATAATGGCACAGGATATACATTACCATTCCAAAATGTAGTGAAGGGAGTATAGTGAGGAAATACTGGACCAAAGCAAAACCGAAAACCAGCTGGGCAAACTCCAAATTCTGCATCTTCATGTCTGATATCAAAATGTTCTTCAGATCTCCAACTCCTTTCAGTTTTGTTGACTACAACACAATTCTCTCTCTTGGGCTGGTCCCATACCCTGTTATCATCTCTCCTCAGCAGGTATCTCATGTCTCTGGCATCTCCAACACCTTAGGCTCTCCAAGGCAATCCAAGCTTCAACTTCACAGCTTCACACAATGACCTCTCTAGGCCTCCATTCAGGGACACTCCTGACACATGACTGGCCCCAGTGATGTTCCTTAGTCACCAAGGAACATTCCATAGCCCCTTTCTTCTATCCTTAACTCCAGAACCATGTGGCCGAAGCTGCCACGTTCTGCTGTTTACTGGGGCTGGAACATGGACCCCTCATTCAATTACATCTTCACCAACCTTCTGTTTTCAATTGTTTCCTTTACTGCCTAAGCTTGGCTGTCCTGAAATTGAATCTGTATACCAGGCTGGTCTTGAACTCAGAGATCTTTAATTTCATCTTCACCACATTTCTGTTTTTGAATGTTACCTTCACTGCCTAAGGTTGGCTGTTCTGGAATTTGTTCTGTAGATTAGGCTGGCCTCAAACCCAGAGATCCTCCAGCCTCTGCCTTCTGAGTGCTGGGATTAAAGGCATGTGCCATCATACCTGGCTCTAAGCTTTTCTTTAATTAATTTTTACAAGTTGGAAACTTAGCTGGGTGAGATCTTGCCCTGAGATCACCACTCCCTTTATTCTATCTCTTAATCTGTTTATCTCCTTGAACACAAGACTTAACTCCATTCCGCTTAGCTCCAATTCTCCTGCTTCTTTTCTCCTCAAATTTTACATTTTCTAATTTACTCTGCTCAGCTTGCTCCTTTATAACTCTTCATTAGAATTACCACTAAAAACCACATGACAAAATCTATACTAAGCTGTTTTGAGATTTCCTCTGCCTTTCTTCACTTTAGCCTCTGGCAGACTCTTTAGTCAAGAGCAAAAGGCAGCCACATTCTTGACCAAAGTATCACAAGAATGATCTCTAGGCAACATACTAAAATTCTTCTCCTCTGAAACCTCTTGAGCCAGGCACTTTCGGTTCAAGTCACACTCAGCACCACTGTCTTCCATGTTCCTAATAGGATGGCCCATTAAGCAGCACTTAAAGCCTTCAACTGCTTTTCTAATCCACAGTCCCAAGGTCTGTATTTCTTCAAACAAGAGCATGGTCAGGCTTATCACAGCAATACCCCAGTCTCTGGTACCAACCTCTGTCTTAGTTAGGGTTTCTTTTGCTGTGAAGAGACACCATGACCATGACAACTCTTATAGAGGAAAAACATTTAATTGAAATGGCTTACAGTTTCAGCAGTTTAGTCTATTATCATCATGGTGTAACATAGTGGTGTGCAGGCAGACATGGTGCTGGAGAAGTAGCTGAGAGTCCTACAACTTGACCTGCAGATAACAGGAAGTGGTCTCAGACACAGGGCATGGCTTGAGCATATATGAGACCTCAAAGGCCACCCCCACAATGGCATACTTCCTCCAATAGGCCATGCTTACTCCAACAAAGCCACACCTTCTAATAGTGTCACTCCTTTTGGTGGCCATTTTTTTCAAACCACCACACCCCTTGAGCCCTCCTTGTTTCCTTAGCCACTTGGGGTCTACGGATTGTAGCATGATTATCCTTTACATTTTGGGGTATTACTCAGCTGTAAAAAAATAACATTATGAAGTTTATAGGTAAATGGATGGAACTAGAAAAAAATCATCCTAGGGGAGGTAACCCAGACCCAGAAATACAAGCATGGTATGTAATCACTTATAAGTTGATATTAGCTTTAAAGTTAATTCTTTATTTTAAATTATGTAAATTACCATTCTTAAATTACTAGCATCTTTTCTCATTTCCTGCAACAAGCCAGAGTGCCTATAGTTGTTCTTCTTACAGAGTAGATAGGTTCATTTCATATCACTGCTGGTTAAATCCAGTGGTTACCAGCAGATAGCTTCATCCCCAGAATGTTTGGTTCAGTAGATCTGAAGTGGGGGTCCCAAGAAGTGGGTGTCTAATAGATTCTTGTTTGCTGTTTCTAGTTTTTGGAGACCACGCCTTGAGATCCACTGACTAACAGGGGCAAAACTAGGCTGCCTGCTTATGATCAAGATCAGTGAAAAAGTATACTAACATCTGACTGCATGTTGAAATCATCTTGGAAGGTTCAACAGTATTCCAGGGTCTGGGACATGCTCCAGATTAATTACATCAGAATCACTGGGATTTCAGCCTAGGTATGTGTATCTTTTAATATCCCCATGTGATTCTAATGGGAATTCAATGTTTCATTCCACTTTAATGCTAGTTCCAGACCAAGATCCCCTTTGTACCTTCACATCTTCTCTCTCTCATATAGGTGAATAATGAAGTAAGATGGAAAAAACCTCTTACTTCCTTATTTGTACCTTTTAATTCCTCCAGTGGACAACTTTCCATGTTCTGCCATGTTGCATGTAACCATTCTGACTTTTAAACCCTGACTATGATCTGATTTTAAGGCTTCTGATGCTGGCTGAAAGTAAATGTACATTCACTGTACTCTTTGTCCCCTTCTCTTTGTCTATGGCAGTACATGTCAATTTCTGTCTGTAGCAGCAAGCCATTCATCATTAGAATTATTGTCCTAAAGAGTTCTCTACAGGAGTACTTTTCCTATAGAACGTTTGTAGCAGATAATGCTCTTAACCTCTTTATAGCATCATCCTTAATTGGAGAGTGCCAAGTAAATGACACAAACAGGTCCAGAAACTCAATCTATAAAGTTTCAGAATGGTACTTTTCAAGATTTCCATACTGTGTTACAGCTCTTGAGGGAAAGATATCCTGGCTGTCAGAAGCCAGGCTATACCTACAGCTCAGAAGGGAAAGGTATCTTGGCTATCAGAAGCCAGGATATACCTACAACTGTGAAGGGAATGTTATCCTGCTGCGGGGAGCCAAGGCATATCACAAAGTCACACTGCATAACAAGAGATTTAATGAGAGGGATAAAACCAGGAGGGTGGCTGCCTCTGCTTGGGTGAGAAACAGCAGCCAACTGAACAGAATAGAGGGCTTATATAGAGTTCCTTGGGAAGAGGGTGGAGCTTCCAGGGTGGAAATTGATGGGATTTTGTGTCCAGAGATTGGACTCTTTTACTCTGTAGAATGGGGGCAGGGTCCAGCAGTTAGTGCAGTTAGAGGATTCTGTGGGTGGAACCTGGCACTTAGAGGTCCTCGGGGGAGGGGCCTGGCCACTAGCACGGCTCAAGGGGCTTACACATAGAATTCTAATCCCACCTCACTGCCCTGTAGCTTACAAACCACTCTACTGGGAGAATTATATATTTTGCTTTTAGAATTCCAGAATTTAGATTTTCACTTGACTCCTGCCTTGTGACTAAGTCAGAATTATGGTTGTGTTGGCCAGTGTTGGGAATTTCTGTGCTTCTAAAGCATATACCATAGCACCACCAAGATGTAAGGGACAGAATCCTGGCCATTGCAGTTCAGTGTACTGGCCATGATGTAAGCTTCTTGCTGATGCCATTTTGAAGTAAATATATGAATGAATAAATTCCACCACTGTATCTTGGAAAATGTGGCTAATAAATAACTATTTGGCTGATGAAATCAAAATTAATTGTGTAAGTCTTTGCCTCTTTAAGAAAACTTTCTTCTCTATCCTCCAGAAGGTGTTGGAGCAATGGGAGGAGTCTGTATGCTCTCTGCATTTTCCTCTCCCTCCCACCATGGTATCTACCACATTGTGCAGCCATTTGTTGAATTACATGGTTCTTTCCCAAATCACATAAACATACATTGTCCTTTCTGTCATTTTCACTAACCACAGGACCTGACTATTCTCTTCTATCAATGTGTATCAAATGAATAACAGATTACTTTTTGTTGTAAGGTAGCTATAAGAAATATAGGAACATTTTTTAATAGATTCAAGGAGCCCTGGTTCTTCCCACTCACTTTCTGCTTGATGGAACATTTTTGTCTCTGGGAACTTGCTTTTACAGTGCTATAGGCTTGGGAGTCATTAGCTCCTGTTAGCATGCCCAAAACAAGAAATAATAGATGTATTAGGCTGTTGTCAGAATGGTCTGACAGAAAGTGACAGAGTGTAAAATACTGGTACTTTGGTCTTCTAGCTCCAGCAATGCTAATAGGATGAAATATAGTCAAGCAAATTTGGTCAATAGTTTGCAAGGGAAAAGATTGATATTTATTGTCCTATACTGCAGTGGGCGGGGCAGGGCAGCAATTCAGTTCCTGTCATTAGAGAGGCTTTTTGTAGTTGGAAATTGAAAATGTTCCTACAAATGCCACGTAAAGCCAAGACTGATGACTTTGACCTACAGGTTAGAATTAACAAAACAAAAAACCTCGTCTAAGGCTATGTTCCCTTGTAGAGAGAATCTTAAACAGTCTTATTAATTGAAAACACCAGGCCAGGTATTGAGGTAAATTCTGAATGATCAGAGACAGAACAAGCCACAGCC
>LZPO01078626.1:1395849-1418821 GCA_001675575.1 Neotoma lepida
AATATGGAGTCCATAAGGTATAAAAATAGTACTTGACTAGGAGCTAAATATTAGGTTAAAATCCTGACTCTGACATATGCCAAGTGTGTAACCTAGAGAATGCCATTTTTCCTCTCTAGATCACAGATTTCTTATAGGGAAATCCTGTATGAAAAATAGTGATGTCAATAATACTGGTCTCCCCAAATAACATTAAATGAAATAATCTACATAGGAAAAATAAAAAACTAAAAATGATACAAATGTAAGGTTTCATTTTATTTGATGATAGCTTCAAAGAAGACAGCATGTCATTAATTAATCTTATGGATTTGATCTATTTTGAAAATAAGCCAAGTTTCAACAAGCCTTGAATGATTTGAAAAGTCAAATCAATTAACAAAATTGTCAAATCTATAATAACACTTTTGGGGCTGGGCTGCTTGCTGGTTTTTTTCATATATCTGAAGAACAGAACATTGACAATTATAAATGTTACTTATTTCTCTCTCTTACCAAATCACCTATGAGAAAATATTTTTCAATTGAGTAGCAACTGCATGCTGTCATCATGTTCCTCACTTAATCAAAACCCTCACATGATAGTTTTGGGGGAAATTACCTATTTTTAAACTGTATTTCTTGGGACAATGTTACTAAGAGAAAGGAGTATTTAATTTCTGTAAAGACTTGCTCAGTAGCTCATTTGTTTATTTGACTCATATTTATTTAAAGTTCACAAGATCACCATTAGCGTATTTGGCACAGACAATACAAGCAATGAGCAACACAGGTCAGGCTCCTAACTCCATAAGCTTCTATTCTAGTGGGAGGAAGTATATATTAAACATAGACAAAACCTTGGCAATTACATAGTTTGAATAATGCTATGAGAGACGGGTAGAGAGCTTTGATAAAGAATGGTAGTCATTTTTTTTTTATTTGGACAGGAGTATTTAGCAATCAAATGTATACTTCAACATCTCATAGTCTCATCCGGGTTTAGAATAGAATGAAATGCATGTTTCATGAAGTTTTTTTTCTCCCTTTCCCAGAATTACTAGTGAGAAAATTCAGGAGATCTTTGCTCATCATTTTCTGATCCTTGTTTACTGATCAAAGGCAGTAGGCACCACTCTAGGTGCTAGGATAGAGTAAAGAAAACAAAGTTGATGAACTGCCTACCTTCATGGGATTTCTATTCTCCTGAGGGCAGGAGAGAAACATGATACATGGTAAGACATGCTAAAGTGAAAGTGGAGACGAACAAGAAAGGCCTTTCTGAAAAGGTGCTATTGGAACAGAGACCATAAGAAAACAAAAGAGCATGCTGTGAGGATTTCTGAAAGATCCTTTCTAGATAAAGGGAAAAAGAAAATAAATATGAAAGTGGAGCATATCTGTATTTTTAAAGATTTATTTTAAAATTATAGATGGTTGTGAGTGCAGGTAGGTGCCATGGATGCCAGAGGTAGGCATTGGATCTTCTGGAGCTGGAGTTACAGGTTGTTGTGAGCCTCTGCATGGGTGCTGAGAACTTAACCTAGGTCCTCTGGTAAAGCAGAATGTGCTCTTAAGTGCTAAGCCACCTCTCCAGCCCGTGTATTTGTATTTTTGATGAAAAATTTAAGAGGCCACTGTGAATGGAGGAAGGTGAAGGGAAGGTATTAATTAGGACCTCAATTATGAGATCAGATGCTTCTGGGGAACAGAGGGACTAAGAATGTTCTTTCAGGTTCTTTTAGTCCTACAGATAATTTAAAAAGAGACTCAAAAGGAAACTCGAAGACGAGAAAAACTCCAAGAAATCAAACACACATACAAGCACAGGGAAGGCGATCTAGGTATCTGACTATAGGGAGGGAGCTAGGTAAGAGGAAGAAAGAAAAATATTTCTGAGTTAGAGGTCAAGAAAGCAGCTCAGCAATGGAATTCTGTGAGCAGCTATGAGGGAGTGGAGGATGGGGTGAGAGTTTGAGGGTTTGTAGAAAGAGTGAGAATATTAGAGCAAGAAGATTTAGGGTTTTAGCCAGTGTCTAAAAAAGAGTTATTAGAAAGAGGGAAAATGTTAGCAGTGGGGATCTGTGATAACTACGCTGGGGAAGTGGCTTCTGGGCCGTATGATCGCATGCCTCAGTAAGGAGCTAGTCATTCTTCCCCTCTTAACATGTTCGCAGGTGTATCCACTTTCTTTTCACCTTCTAACTCTAGGTTGTTTCATGAAACAGGATTTCCTCATTATCACATTGCCTGGGCAAGCAAAGGGAGTTCTTGTTGTTTTTATCAAATGGTATTGTCAGTCTTTGAGGAAGCCATTTGTAAAGGGTGTTACTCATTGCTTAACCATAGCATTTCAAATTCTAAGCTGAGGTGATTGTGACACATCTGCTTTCCTCAAAATTAGTACATAACAGGGATATAGGAGGTAGGTTGCAAAGCTGATTAAGGGAGGGAATCTACCCTCAATGACCTTCCAACCTGGCTAGTTATATATCAACCTGACACAAGCTAGCATCATCTGAAAGGAAGGAAGCTCAATTGAGAAAATGCCTCCATAAGATCCAGCTGTAAGGCATTTTCTTAATTTGTGATTGGTCGGGGAGGGCCCAGCCCATTGTGGGTGGGGCCATCCCTGGGCTGGTGGTTTTGGATTCTATAAGAAACCAGGCTGGGCAAGAACAAGGTAGAACAAGCCAGTAAGCCAGTAAGCAACACCCCTACAGGGCCTCCTGCCTTGAGGTTTCTGCCCTACTTGAGTTCCTACCCTTGTTGCTTTTGATGATGAACTGTTACATGGAACTGTGAGTGAAATAAACCCTTTCCTCTCCAACTTGCTTTTGGTCACAGTGTTCCATCATAACAATAGTAACCCTAACTGAGACACAACCTTACTATATATATGTAAGTTACCTAAAACAGGGATGGAGATAGGAAGAAGCCATGTAAAACCTGTGAGCACATTGTAAGAAGTTTGGTTATATTTATCTGCTTGAAGGAAACAATGGTGACCCATTAAGAACATTGCCTTCTAAAATGTGGTAGAACAATTCTGCTGTCTCTATGAAGCAAGGGATATGTACTCTCGTTGGAAGCTGGGATGAGACCAGTCCAGAACCAATAGAGGCATCATGTTTTAGAAATGGACAGACTGTAGCTGGGTAACATTTCTTAGACATAGAGAATTCAAGCTGGTACATGGAAAAAAGAGTATAATGATCACATGATGGCAAGAATTCCACATGTGGACAGTAGACTTGGGTTCTTAGAATGGATGTTACTCAGGTGGCATTTTCCAAATTGGAGTTTATACTTCCCAGGAGTAGAGGTAATAGAGAAAACAGGACTCTTAAAGAGAATAAAGGACATAGCAAAGACATAGATAGCAGGGTAGCTCTTAGCTATCCAGACAATTGTTCCTAACTGAGATGTGTTGTCTCTCCTCTGCTTAACTTGCCTGCCCAGATATAGCTGTTATGAAAAACTGTCAATTCCTTTCTCTCTTGCTCCTCTCTCCCAAATCTGTGTCAATTCAAGAGGGAGAACTTACAAGTAGTAGCTGATTGTGAATTTAGCTTTTGTAGAGTAAGAGACACTGAAGACACAATAATAGACACAAAACCTCTGTTCATAAAAGTACTAATGATCAAAGTCATATGAACTGTTGCATATTATTTGCATAGACTTATAGACCCTTAAGGCCAATATATGGTTGCTAAAGGGGAACATGGAATTAAGTGACCTTGTCAGAAATGACCAGCCATGCTTTTTGCTCCAGCAGAACTGAGAAGTTGTCATATGCTATTTTTAAAAAGCACTAATTAAAGTGATTTTTTTTTCAGTTACCCACTGTTTCTGGACCCTGAAAAGCTCTTTTGTTTCCAGTCTTCTTAGTGCTGACTATTGGACTTACAAAAGGTAATTGCAGAGCAAGGTTAGGCAGGAGCTGCTGAGGACTCTTCTGTTTCCTCATTCCCCCATGCGGAAGGGATCTGGGCACAATCTCTGAAATATAGCTGAGGGTTTGGGATATAGCTCAATGGTAGAACACTTGCTTCATATGAACATATGGATTTAATATCCATTACTGAGAAACAAAACAAAACAAAAGCGGTGAAACTTTGCCAGATGTGGTGGGAGGCTACGGCAGGAGAGTCACCCTGTGTTTCCATACTCCCTGGTCTACGTAATGAGACCATGTCTAGAAGGAAATTAGAACAAGCAGGGTATATCAATGTATCTAAATTTCTCTCCCATGTTTAATTCTTCCAAAAGGAAGAATACAGTTCTCAATCAGGTTAAGACATGCAAGTCAACTGTAAATGTTGATAGTGAGTGGTTTTACAGGCCACAATTGCAGCTACTTTATCTAGATGCTTCATTTTCCATCCTGCTTTTTAAGTTACTTAGCAAATACTCAATGGAAAACAGCTCGGGGCTGAGCCAAAAGCAATTATAAAGCACTTAGAGAGTTGTAGTCACCCAAATGATAATTATTTGCAGGTGCTTGTTTTCTTTCCCTTTCTACTGCTCTCCCCAGTCCCGCCTCACAACCTGGGGAGGACTTACTGTCGAGTTTGTTCTGGCTCCTCACCAAATTCCTCTTTATCACTTATGTGTTATACAGAGAAATATCGGTAATGAAACTATTTGTGCCACTTCTCCAGTGCTGGAGTTAGCTGGAGGTCTGATGATTTCTTATCATTGCCAAATGTCATTTTACTCTTTCCTTCAGTTAGCACTAGGAAAACAAAGATTTAATGTATTCAGTATACCCTACATATTCTCCTGGATGCCAAATGAGTTTAACTTAATTTTGTAGTCCTCCTTCTTGTCCCCTCAGCATGGTAGATGTATGTGCCGTTTTACTCCATTCAAATAAAGATTGATCAATCAAGCTATTTTACAACAATCTTGACCCAAGATGTGATCCTCTGATCACAAAATATGCATGTTGACAGTTATGTGCATTTACAAATGACATGTTAGAGGGAAGCAGTAGAGGAGAAAGCATCTTTTATAGATCAGCACAATTGAGTGTTGAGAAAAATCTATGAACTAAGCCATTTGCAAGGGGCATGATTCTTCCTCTCAGGTCTCCCCAAAACATGTAAGAATAACAAGATAAAGGCCTTTTGCTCAAGACATTTTCTTCTTTGCTCTAAATGACAATGCTGTCTTCAGACTGGACATATGAGGAATTACGAAAATTAAACATGCCATTCTTGTTCCTCAAAGCTTTTCATCATAGAGTACTATGGTCTTTGGGACTTTCAATGGTCTTGGTTAAGGTTGTAGTTTCCAATTTTTGTCAGATGTTCTAATGTTCTACAACTTGAAATGTGTTGAAGGATGATGCCCTTCTTTATCTCCAGCTCTCAGTGTTTGATAGTCAATATAGATTTGAAATAGTATGTGGAAGGTATTTAGGAAAACTTCTTGTTCTATTTATATTTTATTGGAGTAGAGTCTCAGTTTGCAGTACAGACTGGCTTCAAACTTGTGATTCTCTTGTCTCAGCCTCCCAAATGCTAGGATTAACACCTGGGTTTATGCCACCAGAATTAAATTTGTGCCCATTAGAATTTAAGAAGCACTTAAACACACATGTGTTGTGTTTATTAGAAACATTAGAAATTAAGAAGCACATAAACACACATGTGTTGTGTTTATTAGAAACATTAGAAATTAAGAAGCACATAAACACACATGTGTTGTGTTTATTAGAAACATTAGAAATTAAGAAGCACATAAACACACATGTGTTGTGTTTATTAGAAACATTAGAAATTAAGAAGCACATAAACACACATGTGTTGTGTTTATGCACACATGTGTGTGCTGGTGTGCATGCATGCATATATGTTTGCATGTGGAGGCCAGAAGTCAACCATGATTGTTGTTCTTCAAGAGTCATTTGCCTTGATTTTTGAGACAGAGTCTCTCTCCAAACTTGGAACTCAAAAATTATAGGTTACATAGCCAGTGAGGCCCAGGGATCCATGTGTCTTCGTCTCCCCATGTAGAAATGTACAGCATCACCTCTGTTTTGTTTGTTTATTTAAACTTGGATTCCTGGCCTTAAACTTAGGTTCTCATGCTTGTATGACAAGCACGTTACTGACTGATCTATCTCTATAGTCCCTGAATTTAAGGAATTATTAAAGGAAGTTTGTATGAGTAAGGCCTTAAAACAAGGATAATTAGCTATTAGAACACAGTCTCCACATGCACGGAAATGGTGTCTGTTTTGTTCATAGGATCACGCTCATTGTAGCTTTCTCCCACATAATATTGAATGAATAAATAACTTACTTCCCTGGTAACAAATTATCTCTTATATTTGAGGAACTAAGCTATTGATTGTGTTCTAGACTAATCAAGAAAGTAAATAGTCATGATAAAGACTTTTGGAAGAAATAGCTCCTGTCCCCTTATGTCCTGAAAACCTTCTGCTAACACTTCCTCCAACAGGTCTAAACTACTCTATTTCTACTCTAGGCATAGGCTTAATACAAATAAGACTGGCTTCATTTTATTTTTCTTGAATCAACCATAATTCTCAAATTTCTTTAAAACCATTTTAAGTAGATTCTTCTGTTATACCAAAGTTTTACTAGCTTTGATCTTTACTAAAGTTGAAAGTTGGATGAACTTACTCATATCTCAAGTGGTCCTTAAAGATCTTAAGCAAAAACCTACCTAGCATTGCCCTAGTTATCTGAAATCATTCCAGAGTACATAATTTACAACTAGACACAGCAATTTTATTTCATTTCAGAATGGTTAATTTATACTCAGGTTGCACAATTTCTTATATATCAGAAGTCCAACTCATGGAAAAGGTCAAATAAATGAAGATCCTTGGCACTTTCTACCCTGTTGATTGTTAAGAAAGAATACACAAGCTGACATCAAGAATATGATTATTTTTAAAGCAACACTTAATGTTTGGCAAAACACAGTGCACATTCATCTGAAGTCTCTAAAAGTAGTTACTACCTTGCTACTGGATAATGAGAAATCATATTCTTCATAGAGATATTAAAGCTACAAACAAGGTTCAATCAATGAAGAAAAGAATGTTCACTTTCAGTAGATTTTCTGTTTTCCATGTTATACCTGGTTGTTTAAAAAAAGTCAATTTATGTAAAGTAGACAGATCTGAGAGCTTATAGTTGCCCAGTGACTAAGAAACATACCATTTCCTAATCAAGCTGAATAAATGGAAGTTGATTGCTATGATATTTCAGTCATGGTTTTTATATTTTAGTTTACTCACTATTCAATTCTTTTTGTCTGTCTGAGATAATTTGTCAAAAAATATTTTGATTATGGCTCAAACAGGTTTTCTGTAAATTCATATAACAACAGAGAAAAACATGTACACTTTGCCATCCAAGTTGAGTTTATTACTTTTTTATGGCTGTAATAAAACACCATGGCCAATGCAACTCATAGAAAAAAAGAGTTTATTTTTGCTTATGGTTCTAGAAGGATTCAGTATGGTGAGGAAAACTTGGCAACAGGTGGCAGGCTTGGCAGCAGGAGCAGTAAGCTGAGAATTCATATCTTGAACCTCATGCATGAAGCAGAGAGAGCCAACTGAAGGTAGAGTGAGGCTTTAAGTTCTCAAAGATTCCCCCCAGTCACATACTTCTTCCAGCAAGACTATACCTGCTAAACAGTGCCACCAACTGGAGACCAAGTGTATAAATGCCCAAGACTATGAGGGACATTTCTCATTCAAATTACTATACAGTATTCATTTTCATGAAAGTGAAACTCTGGCTAAGCATGATGATCATGCCTGGAATCCCAGCACTTGACAGGCTGAGGCAATAGGATGACAAGTTTGCAGCCACATGAGGTTCACTGCAAAAGCCTGTCTCAAATACAAAGCAAACAACAAACAAAAAGAAAAATAAGTTTTGTATTTGTCTATTTAGATAACTTAAAATGCATACATATTAAAATCAAAAGTACATAGGTAGAACTGGATATCTTTCAAGGTTGCCTTTCAGTCTCACTTTGAATAAATTGGTTATGGTTTGTCTATGAGTTGATCTCTTTGAGTTTATCCTGTTTAGAATTACTTACTCTTCTAGAATATGTAGAATTAAGGCTTTTTATTAGATTAAGAAAACTTTAGTTATATTTCCTTCAAAGAGTTTATCAGTCCTATCTTTTTTTTTCTGTTCTTGTGGAATTAACATTATAATAAATTTTTGTGATTGATAGCACCCACCAGTCTCTTGGTCTCTATTTTCCTTCATTATTTCTTTTTCTGTTATTCAAGATTTGTAACTTAGGTACTCTGTTTTCAGGTTTAATAATTCTTTTATCCTTTCAGATTTGATGATAAGCCCTTCTAGTGAATTTATAATTTTAATTATTGTGCTTTTCAATACTATAATTTTTATCTGATTCCTTTTATAACATCTATTTTTTATTGTAATGTTTCTTTAGTTCTTTCAGCATATTTTAAATTGCTTTGGCCCAGGCAGTGGTGGCACATGCCTTTAATACCAGCACTCGGGAGGCAGAGGCAGGTGGATCTCTGTTGGTTGGAGGCCAGCCAGGTCTACAGAGATAGTTCCAAGACAGTCAGACCTGTTACACAGAGAAACCCTGTCTCAAAAAACCAAAAAAAAAATAGCTTTGTCTTTGTCTAATTAATCCTACATCTGAGCTTCCTTGGGGACAATTTCTACTGACCATTTCTTTTCATATGTATAAGTTCTAATTTCTTATTTCTCTGCATGCATTGTAAACTTATTTGAAAACTGTACATTTAAAATAATATAATGTAGTAATTCTGGAAATGAGGTCCCAGCAGGAATTTTTTATACTTGCATTTATTTTGTTGCCTCTGCTATTTATTTAGTGACTTGTTTGGACCAATTTGTAGTCTTAGTCTTTTTTTAAGTGTTTTTTTTTTAATGAAACAAATCTGAAAGATATATAGTCAGGCTGATGTTGTGCAGTTCACAAGCATGGAAAAAAATAAAAAGACAGAGCTCTAACAGAAGCTAACCTAAGACCAGGCTGGGTTTTTCCTGGATAGAACCAGGGTCAAGCCTAGGCCACCATGTGGGCACAGGAGCAGCAGGTACTGGGTTATTATCCATCACTCCCAGGTTGGCTTGGAAGTCTGTGTTCACTTGTCATGCATATCACCTTCTCCCTTGAGGTCTAAGACTTTTCTAGAGCTTGCTTCAGAGGAGTTACTTCTCAGTGTTCCAGGTAACTCCCACATCTTTTCTGCCACCACTGTACTTGGCACCAGCTGACTTAGGCAAGACGGAGGATTTTCTATAAGTGTTCCCAAAGTGTTAGAGGACATTTTACCCTGCCTCACAGGTTGTTCTGTTGCTTCATCAAAGCTTAATGAAAAATTGGATCCACCACTTGGAGGTAAAACACGGGAGCCGTAACTGCTGCTGAGGTCCACACTCTTGAAGGCAGTGGTAGTAGTTATAGTGCCAACAGGGGAGGTAGGCTGACCCAGGGTGAACTCCAAGGGGGCTGGAACCAAGCAGACAGCTCCACACTCATGACGCACAGGACTCCATGAGCCACACTACCCATCTTATTCTTTATCAAATGTGATTATTGAAATCTCTGCTCTATTTTTCCATAAGGTAAGCTAATGGTTGTGAGAGACCAGCTCCCACCTTTTCCAGGGTTCCTATGAGGAGGAGAGAGGGACAAGAAAATATTAGAAAGATAGCGAAGAGGAGAAAGACAGAAGCTTTGGGTGGGCCTGAGTCAATACCCAATAGCCTTTTCCATTTATTCAAAAGGGCTTTTTATAACAATGCCAAGGGCCGGGGCAAAAGACCTCCCCGATGCTAGATCAAAGCACACGGCACAGCCAAGTGTAGACCCTTCCAAAAACCTGGTAACCCTACTCATGGTCAAATCATCCATTATGCAGTCCTGCTGGGTAAAGCAAGGTCAGATTCTCTGACCCTGAGTAAGTTCTCACTAGGAAACCACTGTGGGTCTCTACAAATGGTCAGAGATCTTTATATTGTTTTAACCAAAATATTTTTTAGACTTTACATAGAAATTCTCTCAGTTTGTGTGTAATTGCTGGACATGCCTTTAGCCATCTAGCAATTTACATCTAGCTCTTCTTTTTCCTTTACTTCCAGCTCCAAAATGCAAAACTTCAAGGTTCTTTAATGTGAGACGATAGATGTTTCCTGACAACTGTAGAGTTTACCCATTTACATGACTGCCATGGTGTAAATGTAGCCCCAAGCTCATGTTTGAAATTTTTTTGAATTGAAAATAGATTCTTCCCTCTTACAATGCATCCTGACCACAATTTTCCCTTCTTCCACTCCTTCTAGTCGCCCCCCCCAACTTCTCCTCACCCCAGGATCCACCCCCTCCATTTCTTCTTCAGAAAAGAGCAGGCCTCCAAGAGATCACAACCAAACACAACAAAACAAGATACAATAAGACAAGGTAAAAGCTCTCATATCAAGACTGAACAACACAGCTCAAAAGGAGGAAAAGAGTCCCAAGAGCAGGCAAAAAAGTCAGAGACACACTCTCTCCCACTGTTAGGAGTCCCACAAGAACACCCAGCTAACAGCCATAACATATACACAGAGAACCTGATGCAGAACCTTACAGGCTCTGCTTGTCAACATGATACTAATTAATAGGTGTGTCCTTTATGAGGTGATTGTAATGACTTCAAAGTTCTCATGGAAGTAAGTTCTTCTGCAAACACACTTCACATATCATATGAAGTGACTATTTTTTTCTCTTTCACTATTCTGATATCCAAAGACATGCAGATTTCTCTTTTTACCTTCTCACATTCTGCTGAATGTTGATGCTACTGGGAAAAGATACCATCAATGGAGCAGGATCAACATCACACCTGATATAAGTCCTAAGCCATTTAGTTATGGACTATACTTTAGGCTGAAAAGTATTTATGAATACTGAAAACTACTTGCTAAGCATAGAGGTAGGTTCATTGATTATATTTGAAAACTAACACTTAAAATTGAAGGTACTTACATCTGAAAAAGGATATTCAATGAAATCAATAATTAGTCAATGGCAGATCAGGAGAAAAGAACATTGTAAAAAGATAATGGTTTTGAAATAAGTATGTGTTGGAATATAGCTCAGTTGGTAGACTGCTTGCCTAGCACGTGTGAAGTTGTGGGTTTGTCTCCAGCATTACATAAATTGGGCTACTATAATCCCAGCACTCAGCAAATGGAGGCATGAGGATCAGATGTTCAGGTTCATCTTTGGCTACATAGGGAGTTCAAGGCCATCCTAGGCTTGAGAACCTGCCACAAAATATAATAAATTCATTGAAAATTTTCAAGTATATATAGGCATCACTTAAATATATCAACCATGCAGAAATGAAAGAAAAATACATACCTTTGGAAATAAAAAATACAGAAATTGAAATTTTAATTAAAATATATACATGGAATAAGATGCCAATAGTAATAGACAGGATTTTATTCAAAAGGCTGTGGGAATGTATCTATCAATCTAAAGTTATTGAATTGGTTCCATTTAGGAGTAAGAGACAAATAAATACATTTTTGTAATTAAGATAATTTATCACCCATAAAAAATCTTTACAAAGGAGTACATCAGCTTTTGTTTTAACAAAATAGAAAACCAGAATGAAAAAAGATTATGAGAAATAGTAGTGAGTATTATAGGGGCAATAAAATATGCTTAATATTTAATTATGAACCATATAAAATAATGACATACAGACATTTTTAACAGAAATCTAAAGTCTAGAAAATAACCACAAGAAATATGATATTAAGTGATATTGACCCATCTTAAAGCCTTTGTCTTGTTTGAAAGGAGGAAAGAGATATTAGATATCTTCAGACTCCCTTACAAAATTATATAATTAAGTCACATACTTTCTTTCATGTGAAATCTAACCAGAAACTGACATGAAAATAGAAATAGTAAAATTAGGGGTTAGGGATCATGAAGGTGACCAGCATTAGGGTAGAGGGTTATGTGTGTGGGTAGTGGTAGGTGAACATGAGCAAACTACCTTATTACATTTATGAAGATGTCATCACTAACTGTACTATTTTATAAAATTAGTATATAATTTAAAGAAATAAAAATGCAAGGATACTCACTAAAATACACATAAAATTATAGTTATTTTGTGCATACATTTATAGTTTGCTACTAGTAGGAAAAAGTGGACAGGAGGTAGATCTGTTGGTAAAATGCTTGTCATACAAGCATAAAAGTATCAGCATCCACAACAATTATCAAAACTCTTGCCATGGTGGTGCACACTTACAAACTCAGATCTGGGCATGTGGATATAGGATGATTTCTCATTGTAAGTGGAATACCATGCAATTGTATGAACAATAGTGGAGAGATCTCAAAGAAAGAGGGATGGCAAGCTATCTCAGTGGTACATGTATGCAAGTGCAATAAATAAACGTAAGAAAAAACCATAAGAGAAACACAGAAAAATCCCTAAATCTGATGTGTACACTAGATGAAAAATGTTATCACAAAATTCACTTAAGATACAAGCAATACTTAAGTCAAATAACATTAATGGAGGTAAAGAAATCACTACTCATAAAAAGAATACTACTCTACAGGTAAACTGTAATTACTTGTAAGATAATTCAGTTATTTATATAAAAGATAAATATTTTTAAATATTTATTTTTTCTATGTGTATATTTTGTGTCTATGTGTTGGTTTGTGCATGTGATGTCAGGTGCCCCTGAATGTCAGAGTAGTGCATCAGATGCCATGGAGCTAGAATTAGAGGGAGTTGTGAATGTGCCCATCAACATGGGAAGTGACCTTGGGTCCTGTGCAAATTCAGCACATACTCTTAACCCCTGAGTCATCTCTCCAGCTCCAAGAGAAATATTTTTAAAATCCAGGTCATAGTTATATACCAACAATTAAATGTAGAAAAATATGTTGTTAAAACACCATGCACAACAGTAACAAGTTTGCATAAATTTATAAAGCAATCAATAAAGCTAATAAAAGTAGAGCTGAAGAAAAGAGAGGGTTTGACATATTAAATACCTAAGTAGTAAAGAAAAGCTTTCAATTTTTTTTCTAGAATAGAATGCACGGCCTCAAGTCAAGCAAAGATTTCATAAATATGACATAAAAAGGACAAAACTTAGTGGGAACAATTGATTAATGTATAAAAGGAAAAGCTTTTATGCAGCAGAGGCCAGCTCACATAATAGGAGATTTTGCAGTGCGTTTATCTGGGAAATCATCCCCAATACATTAGGAACATATCCACATGAACAAGAAAAAGGATGACAACTAAGTTAGAAACATTGCAAATGGATAACCAAGCATGTCACACAACCAAAAATCTGAATGATTATGAAACATACCCAGCTTCAGAGTTAGGGAAATGCAAATTAATACAATTGGATAGCACTTTTCTTCTCCTATCACATTGGAAGTATGTAAAGTCTGACTATTCCCAATGTTACTGTGCCTGTGGGGAAAGTGAGAGTCAGAGAATGCAACTTGATAACAGACATTTCAAGTGATTAATTTGCCAATATGTGGTTATGCTAAAGAGATTTGTCATATCATGCTGTTGCTGGGCCACACTTTTTCCACACTGGAAGATTCTTCTCTGATTCTTCTACACTGGAAGGAGTCCATTGGTAAAACGAATTTCAAGCTTTTTTCCTGCTCCTTAATTCGCTCCTCCTCAGGCAGCAAAAATAGTTGATTTTAATTGATAAGTTTGGAGTGAGAAACCTAGGTTGTGAAGTTCAGCTCCTTTATCTTTATTTTCTTAGTTCAGGTTGAGGCTGAATACATTTCTTCCTGTACTCTATGTTTGAAGTGTTACTTTCCAGTGTTGCTTGTGACACCGGTTGGGAAGGGGAATGTGATAATTTTCATTTTAGAATTGCAGTGTACACCTGGCTATACATATAAACATTTCTTCTAGTATGAATTCTATGCCTTAATAATAATCCTACTAAGGCTTAACATGAAAAAAATTCAGTCTTTTGATAACCTGAGTGGGAAGGAGAAATTCAATGAATTTGAAGCTTCTCAGTGCCCAATACTCAAAATTCTCCTTGTATGTATATGTGCTAGAGAATCTTTCATCTGCATTCAATGAACACAAAGATATTTGTAAGAATATTTATGGCAGATGTGTTTCTGGAGTGAAATAGAAAGCACTAAATTTCTCTGAGGGGGAGTGTGAATAAATACAATAAGTATGACATATATGTGTTGTATTTGTGTTGTTTATAAGACTATTTACATACATTTTCAAATATTTAAATAGCATACACTGTACAAACACATAGGAAGGGGAAAAGCATAACGAAACATTTTTGAACGATTACACTAGTTTAATAATATGGTCACAGCCTGTGGGACTGGGTAGAAAAGATTAGATGAGTGAAAAATACAAAGACTTTCAACTGTGTATGTAAAGCTTTATTTTAAAAATCAGAAGCTTTAACAGCAGTAAGATCTGTTAGATTGGGGGCAAATACATAGTTGTCTGTTTCATTGGTTTCTGGTTTTTGTACCCCAGGATAATAACTTTAATGAATCAACCTCAATTTCTCTCTGAAAATATGTAAAAATGCCTTTTATCCCTGAATGTAGGACATAGGGCTGTTGCATACACTTGATTATTTTCTCCCTGATATTTTTTGTTAAATAAACCCTTAAATAAATTGATGACTTTTTCTGGGCCAGAATAAATATCCTCATAGCAGAGGGCAGGTTGAATTAAGTGACCTTTAAGTATATAGAGTTGTAGCTCTGATGTCCTCTAAGATTGTAATGTTTTCTTCAAGGTAGAAGTTGAGACAGAAAAGTCTCTGGTTCTTGAGGAAATCTGTAATGTTCCTACTCCTCTCAAGACTTCTCAGGTGGTCTACTCTTACTTACTTCATCTGTCCTCTCCATCCTTAGTTGGGTTAACACCCCCAGCTGCTCCACTGCAGATGGAGACTCAATGAAAGGTGTAGTGTATTACCTGTCCAGCAGTTATCTCGAATATGTACAATTAGTGCTGCATGCCTCTTCCTGTCTATGAATGATATTGGAGATTGCTGTGTGCTTAAACAGAACAGGAAGCTTCAATGTTCAAGCCTTCCTGTGCTGTAGCTGCAACAGATGTGCTGTTCTTTCAGACTGATATCTGGTCTACATCTATTCTTTCTTACTTACTTGAAACTTGGATCTTAGTTTTCCTGTTTTCTTTTCCTCCTCTTCTTTTAGAGATAGGTTCTCATGTAGACAACACTGGCCTCAAACCTCCTATGTAACTGAGAGTTATCTTGAACTTCAAATCCTCCTGCCTCTATTTCCTGAGTACTAGGATTACAGATATGCAAATCATGCATTACAGGGACTTGTGTCTTAAATGTGTGTGTGTGTGTGTTTGTATGTATGTGCATGTGTGTTTGTGTGTTCATGTGTGTGTGTGTTCATGAAAGTATAAGGGAGACCATAAGGGAGGAGCAAGGATCTTAAGCGATGAAGGGAAGAGAGGTTAATTGGACACATAATGACATGAAGGCAAAAGAGGGGTGTTGTGGAATATTACTTAAACTATGTAAAAATGTGTTGTATTTGTTTATGCTGCATTAAATTATGTAAAGATATGATACCAGTTCACCTTGCCTTCCTAAGGCATCTGATTAGTCTAATAAAGAGCTGAATGGCCAATAGCTAGCCAGAAGAGGGATAGGCGGGGCTGTCAGGCAGAGAGAATAAAGAAGAAGAGGAATCTAGGTTGGAGGGAACAGGAAGAGAGAGAGGAGAGAACAGAGAGAGAACAAGGGAGAAAGAGAGGGAGACACCCAGGGCCAGCCAGACCCGGAAGAAACAGGAAAAGTAGGACATACAGAATGAAAGAAAGGTAAAAAGCCTTGAGGCAAAATGTAGATGAAAATAAACAGGTTAAAATAAGTTATAAGAGGTTGTAGGACAGGCATAAGATAAGGCCAAGCATTCATAACTAATAATAAATCTTTGTGTCATGATTTGGGAGCTGGTTGGTGGCCCAAAAGAAAGCCTACTACAGAGGGGATATTGGGGGATGGGAAAGGGAATGAGAGACAGAGGGAGGACAGATGGTGAGGATAATATGGACTGGAAAAATAACAACTACATATAAGGTATATCTAAATATGAAAATGCTGAAATGAAGGTGATTACTTTGTATGCTAATTAAAAATTATAACAAATAAAGAAAAAGAAAGTTAAATGCAAACAGACTTCCCTTATTTTTTCTTTTATGAGACTGCTGTGGTATACTGCCTGCTCTTGAACTCCTAGGCTTAAGTGGTCCTCCTGTGTCAGTTTCCTGACTAGCTGGTAATACAAGCAGACCTCCATGGCAGGCTGAGATTATATGTCATAGGTGCCTATGTTGCATGTGCATGTAAAGGATGTTACTGAACTTGAAAATCTTGAAGTTCCATTATTTTGTCACTCAAGTAGTGAACACCTTTCTCTATTTCCAAAGTGAAATCCTCTTCCTGATTATGTATTCATCAGAATGGTAGCATTTCCCCACAAAGGTTGAATTCCTGTGGGAAAAATCACTCCTTTTCCCTACTATTTTCTCCTCAAAATACAAATAGCTCTATTGACAGTTAGTCCTTCAGTGGGAATGAGTTTAGCTATTTATCTTGGAGAGAGAGAGCAAAAGTGAGAGAGAGAGAGAGAGAGAGAGTAACAAGTAATAGCACCTTTACTGTGTTCTGTGACTATTAAGCATCAGGAACTTGTGTAATAAACATATATAATTTAATCTTTTACAAGCACAGACTGTCATTCCTGCTATTTTCCAGGAGTAGTCTTATCGTTTTCTCTTTGTTTTTGAGAAAACTATGCTCCAAAGTCCCCTCTGCATTCTGATCAATACCTTTTCTGTGTACAATTACATAACGTAGTAGTGCTCTAATATCCAGGAACTTAGGACTTTCTTCAACTGTATGTATTTTCAGAAATAATATTGGTTCCAGCTAAACATAATTACATTTTCTATTTACAAGAGAGAGTTTTAGAAAAAATTGGACAGTTTTATGCCAGGAAATATTGATATATGGTCCATGGATAATCAAATCATCCTGATTTAAGAACAATAACAATAATAAACAACAATAAAACTGTGGGAGAACATCTGCTATACTTGAGTCAAATTTGCCTGATATAAACTTCTGTAAGGGAACAAACTGCCCTCCAAAGAAGGAAGATTATTTTCCTCCTCTCAGCTAGAAAACAATTTTTCCTCACTTTTCTTGTTGGATTTTAATGTTTTTTGTTTTGACATAGATGTGACAGGGACAGTATTTACATTATTGGTTATAAAGCTAAATAAACCACGTCAGATTTTTTTTCAGCAGCAGCTTAAGGGACCTTACTTAGGCTTGTACATATTTCCACAAATGAAAGCAGAAATGATTCATCTGACATCATTAGTGATAGGAATTGGTTTAGAACCTCTTGCTCATAGTATTTTCTCTTGTGCTGTATTTCCTAGCAGTCTTGACCTGTCTCCATTAAACTGAAATGACTCTTCAGATAAAAATCAGATGGAGGAGAATAAGCCTTAGGGCAAAATATGATGTGAGCACTAAGCCACTGGGAGATTTTTGTTATGGTTAATTATCATTAACTCTTTCACAGAAATTCATGGGTTTACTTCATGCTCTTTGTCATTCCAGGTACAAAAGCCTCCACTAGGTGCAGATTATTGAGGAATTTCTAGCATGGGTTGGTTTCCTCCCATTTTGAGTGGTATTATCAGCTTCAGAGGCTGCAAGGAGGGATAGTCCTGTCTTGAAAATTCAGGAGAATTTATTACTATTACTGTCATAGCAGAGGAAGGAGATGAATTTATTTAGCGGCATCTGAAAATAGAATTGTCTCAACGTTGACGCCTGCTGCTGATGCTAAATGATGAATACTAAGCACCTGGCACACAATTTGCACTTCCCTTCATTTATCTGTTCTTCATATTCAGCTCTGTAAGATGCAAAGATCACATTTGCATTGTGTCCTCCTCCTGATTGGAGCCAGGCAGTAGATGGCATTGATTATTTGTTGAGCATTCATATCACATAGGCAACAGTAGAATGCATAAGTTGTAGAAAGAAATGTGTAGAATCCAGTCAGAAACCCTATTATCTAAATGTTGGTACTGTCAAGTTCCTAACCTCGTAACTTGGGGCATGTTCTTTGACATTCTTAAGACTTACTACCCTAATTCTGAAAAAGGCAGTAAAAAATAACAGCCTTGAGTATTTTCAAGGCTCAGTGTAAAACTCCAATGCATTATTCCTTGATCCAGGGTTCTGTAAGCTGTCAAATGCAAGTGGTGGTATTGTTTTCCAAACTTGTTTCTATATGCTTTGTCGTAGGTATACTGAGTGGCAGCTTTCTTGCTTCAGAAAGCACTTTTAATGGGATCCTCCTACATTTCTCTTGGCTGAAGATAAAGGAAAGACTTTTTTTTACACAAATAGAAACTTGACTTCACATAGTGGTAATATTTGTAATCAAAAGAGTGCACGCGTGTGCGTGTGTGACGTGTGTGTGTGAATTTTGGAATCAAGCCCATTCATGCTCTTGGCAAAATCATAGAATATTTCTGTGCTTCAATTTCTTGTATTTCAAATGAAGAAGAGTAGTACCATCATGGCATTGTGAGGGTTTTGAATGAGATGATGTATCTAAGGTTCCTAGCAGAGCACAGGCTCTCACTAAGTGGCACTTCCTTTGAAAATGGACTGAGTCTCTATGAGACTCTCTCACTCCTAGACTCTAATATGTTCTCTCAAGGCCAGCAGGAATTGCATGAGTCTCTGGGAATAGGGCAACTAGTTTTCTCTCCCCAAAGTCAGCCATAGCCAGTTTGGTGAAGGATTACAGGAAGAACATACATTTTATTTTGAAACCTCAACTATCTATCTTATCAATAAAATGGAGCTAATTTTACAGTTACGAAATCTTACCTGCAGAGGAGGGGGGTTATTTTTCTTTGATGAGATAAATATTGAGTGATAGTTCTGAGATTAAACTCTGGTAGTTGGACTTCAAATCTCATGTTATTTTCATAGAACTCAAAGCAGTCTCTCTTACCTGGAGCCTCACGTTTATTTGGGGTTGATGAAGAGTACACAAGTGGTTCTCCCAAAGATATCCTAGCCTTGGTCTCTCAGATCTGGCCTTTCTTATGGATACTTTCTGGAAATGCTGTTTGCCTTAGCAACTCATTTATTTCCTCCATAGCTTTATCAATTAGGAAACAAGTTTATTTATTGTATTAACTTATTTCTAGAAGAAAATACTAGTTAAGTAAAATCCCCCTGTCTTAGTCAAGAGCTAAAACCAAGACCTCGCAGGGACAGAATAGATAAACCCCATTCCTCTCCGAGTTCTGCTTATACTCATTTGGCAGACTTTGACCATCAGATAGACCAATAGGTCATGGGAATATGTGCACTGTGCTGCTGGCTATGCCTATTGCTTACCAAGGATTAAAGGTCTCTATCCTTTTCACTTCTATATTCTGTTCATCCAGATCCAAGAATCAGTTTCTACAATACACCTTTGTCTTCCTCATTGTTATTGGTTTAGAACCTGTAATTCAGATTCTGGTCCATTTACTAAGTTTCCATTTACTTCCTTAGAGATGCATAGGGTTTCACAGCCTTGCCTTTCTGGCTCCCCTCAGGGTGTCTGTCAATCTTCTCAATTCCTCATCATGACTATTTGGTTATAGTACAATTCATATTTAAGAGCCCCTGGAAAGAGCAGGGCATATCTGCTTTTCCTGCCTGATGCGCTACTAGCGTTGCCAACAATATCAGCTGGAGCCAGGCCTCCCTACCTTTTGTTAGACTCCAGTGATTTCTGTGCCTGGCATTGTTCGCCCTATTTCTTTATCCCTTTCCATGATCTACAACCAAGGAGTTCACCCTGCTCTACTGATACCATCATACTGCATTAATTTTTTTCAGGTTCCTGATCAGATACTGCTTCTTAGGGATTATTGTATATAGAAATGAAAAACTATTCCAATTTCTGAGAGTCAGAACTGGTATAGGCTATGTTCACCATAAGTTGCTCCATTGATTTTTTAGAATGTCTTCTCAGAAAACAAAGTAAAACACAGAAGCAGTAGTACATGAAACATACACAACAACTGTAAGATTTTCATTCTCAGAGCTCTGAAAATACTAATATTTATCTTGGTTTTGAGACTAGAGTGCACAGTCCTAATAGCCACTAAAAGATTAAGATGCACCGTCCAAGGTCAGTGTGTCTTCTCTTTAGCGTTGTGGAGCATTTTTGAAGACATGAACTTTGCACCCCACCCACACACACATTTGAATCCTCCCTCTAGATCCCACCTGGGCTCTTCCTTCTTGCTATAGTGACACAATAAACCCTGCAATCTATGGACTGGACTAAAACAAATCACCTTGAATCTTCGAACTCCTGTAGCACCAAAACCAGTACAAAATCTTATTCCCTGCAATTGTCTTGCTCACTCACTCTTATTGGAAATATTGTTTCTCTAGTTTATTTGTGGTACTTTTTATTACTTTAAATTTGTATGCACATCACTTCTCCTGTACAGACAGGTAAAAACCAGATAGGGTCTTGCTTAGAACAGTATGAGTGAGTAGCCTATGTAGCATTTCTTTTCTTTATTCTTCCAGCCTGGGATGATGGGGTCTTATGGGTGTATTTTCAAGGTCTCCAAAGGTTTCTTAAGGTTTCTTTCCTGACTTAGCATGCCTGCATCTTAGCATTTTGCCTTTCATTTAAATGCCATTAATGGTAAGCATATTCATTAGAAATGGAGTATGTGTTGAGAAAAAGCAATTCATGTTGAAAAATTCAATAGTCGTCAGGAATAAGGTGATTAAGGAGCTTTCCAACCTAAGGAATAATTGACTTATTGAAACTTTCTCCATCCAAAGGATCAGCCCCTTCTTTAGAACTCGGATGAGTAATTCATATGATGTTCCTGACAAAGATTAGTGATGGCCCAAGGATTCGTATTATTCAGTAATGTCTTTCAGAGGCTTTGTCAAATGCTAACACTCCAAGTGCTGACTGCTGACGTAGCCTCTGTGTCTGCTAATAGGGAGTATAAACACAGGATGCAGTGCATTCTTTAATTCCTTCCGTTTCAATTTTCATTTCTAATGGAGACCATATTCTTGAATAACCTGAGTGGTCAGGAAGAAGGGGAGCAGGAGGTATTCAGGGCACAGAAGCCTTTCCTATTAAGAACCACTAAACTCAAAAGATCAAAAGAGCAAAGAAAATGTGAAAGACTCAATTTTGAGGACTTGCTGTGACGATGGTTTGCCAATGTTCTGAGTATCAGTGAATGTAAGGAGTGCAAGTAATGTAAAAGATGAATGTTTGGAGAGAAGAAAATGCCCAGAGAAACTGAGATGGAATGCTTTCAGGGGCTTTCCTTTATTCAGAGTTACTGCAGCCTGTGCATGGGGCTACCTTGTTTCCTAGTGAAGTAATGGAGTGAATAATTGTGGGCAAAGACCCCAGAATCAGCTCTTCAGCTATACCACTTGCTGAATTATTTGAGTGAATCTGTACCTCATTTTCTCCCTCTCCTTCTTCCTTCCCTTCCCTGATCTCTGAAAGACCCCATGAGTACCATTAAGTTGATTCTGTGGGCCATGTTCTTGTGGTGTGCCTGACCCCTCTGGTTCCTTGATCCTTCCTCTCCCTCCTCTTCAGAACTCACCAACCTCTGCCTAATGTTTTAGCTGTGGGACTCTGCATCTGCTCCTATCAGTTGCTGGGTGAAGTCTCTCTGATCTCTTTGATGAGGATTCTGCTAGGCTCCAGTACCAGAACATTCTACAGGAAGGACAAGCTATAGGTCAAAGGTTTTGTGGCTGAGTTGGTGTCCCAATCCCTCTATTAGAGGTTATAGAAGATAGTGGGTTCCCTCATTACAAGGAGTCTTTGCTAGGGTCACTCTCCTAGATTCCATGGAGTTTCTCTTGCACTGTTTCCACCTCACCCCCTAAATGCCCCCCAATTCCAGTCATCTTGCCCAGTATTTATTTCCCCCACCATTTGATCCTTCCTGTTACTAACCCTAACCATCCCCTGTCAACCCACAAAATCTATTCTATTTACTGTTCCCAGGAAGATCCTTGTGCCCCCCAACCCCCACGTCACCAAGTCCTCTATTATTTAGCCTCTCTGGGGCTGTTGACCATAGCATGATTATTTTTCACTTTACAGCTAATATCTACTTATAAGTCTTCAGTTGAGGGACATCTAAGTTGTTTCTAGGTTCTGGCTATTATAAATAAAGCTGCTATGAACATAGTTGAGCAAGTGTCCTTGTGATAGATGGAGCGTTCTTCTACATGCCAACATCCAGTTAGACCAGTGCCATTTGTTGAATATGCTTTCTTTTTTCCATAGTATAATTTCGGTTTCTTTGTCAAAAAATCAGGTGTCCATAGGTGTTTGGAACTACTTCTGAGTCTTTTATTTGATTCCATTGATTGATATGTCTGTTTTTATGCTGATACCATACAGTTTGTATTACTACAGCTCTATAGTACTGGGATGGGGATACCTCTAGAAGTTCTTTATTGTTCAGAACTGTTTTAGCTATCCTAGGTATTTGGGTTTTACATATGAAGTTGAGTATTATTCTTTCAAGGTCTATAAAGCATTCTGTTGGAATTTTGATGGGGTTTGCATTGAATCTGTAGATTGCTTTTCATAGGATGGCAGTTTTTTACTATGTTAATTCTCCATAATTTTACTATGTTAATTCATGAGCATGGGAGATCTTTCCATCTTCTGATATCTTCTTCAATTTCCTTCTTCAAAGACTTGCAGTTATTATTGTACAGGTCTTTCACTTGCTTGGTTAGAGTTGCCCCAAGATACTTTATATTAT
>LZPO01078626.1:1423009-1449919 GCA_001675575.1 Neotoma lepida
GGCTTGCATCTGAGCAAGGGAAGTCCACTGGAATTGATGGCAAGGACCCAGCAGTGGGGCAAGTAATGAGATGGGGGATGTTGTGGAATGGGTCTTTGGGAACCGAATCTAGGGAGTGGAGCAGTTCAGCTGATATGTGGATCACTCACCTGTTCTTCTGACTGGTGTGGCCTGTACCTTGTGTGTGAAATCTTATGAACAGGGCCTGGGACACAGAAACAAATACTTTAGAAATTTGGATTGACTACTTGAGTTTCTTGTGTAGTCAACCATCTTATGCTTTTGACTTTGAAAGTTTTCCATATTCTGTTCCCATTTTTGATTTCTTCTATTTAAAGGTAAACACACTCTACACTTTTGTCTTTGTGCATCTGACAGGAAATAATGAAATATGACAAAAATTCCCTTAGTATAAAAAATACACCATGCTTCTGCAAGTGAAAAGGGTCTTAGTAACTATAGTCGAACTCAACAATCCACTTAAGAGTCTCAAGTTATTATGGTCAATGAAAAAAACAGTGATGCCCCATCTGCATGTCAGATGTACATTTTACAAGGTGAATCATTCAGTATCCTATCTGGGGGACTTTGTTGCGTTCATTAATTCCTTTATATCACTAAGGAAAGGAAAAATAGGAGAACAACAGCAAGATGAGAAGAATCAGTGGTGCAGCAAGTTCTTTTAGCAACATTTGGGTGAATTTCCTCCTTAGGCGAATGCAAATGCATCTACATTTTAGATAACTTCCTCCCTCTGCTGCCTTTCCTGATGGGAGCTAAACAATCTCCGTTGTTTGAATCTTAGATGGTCTTTTAATAAAAAAAACCAGAGATAGATATCAGGGTGAAAGCTGAAAGATCTGAGAAGCAAAACAGCCAGCCACTAGTTCTTACCTCTATGAAATCCTCAGCCTAAAGAGAGTGAGTTCCTGTTTCTTCACGCCTTATATACCTTTCTCTGTCCTGCCATATTACTTCCTGGGATTAAAGGCATGTGTGCTTCCCAAGAAAAGGCATGAGCTCTCAAGTGCTGGGATTAAAGGTATGTGCCACCACTGCCTGGCTCTGTTTCTCTCCTATACTGGATCAATCTCATGTAGTTCAGTGTGGCCTTGAACTCACAGAGATCCAGACAGCTCTCTGCCTCCCAAGTGATAGGATTAAAAGTGTGTGCCACCACTGCCTGACCTCTATGTCTAATTTAGTGGCTGGCTCTGTCCTCTGATCCTCAGGCAAGTTTATTATGGTATACAATATATCACCACAAATCTCACCTGAAACTCAAGAGCTTCTACTAATAGTATTTTTCATTTTTCTTGCACAGACAATCTCATATCTATGTAACTGAAACTCTGCAGTAAGAGCCCCCCCCCTTTTTTTTAAAGAAATGCTTATTGACTTCCTGCTTTGACGACTACTATTGCTCTTGATGTTTATGACAACTTTGAAAATGCTATATCCCTGTCTTAAGAATCCATGATTTAAATATGTCCCCTAAATTCCGTGTGTTAGGAAGTAATTATGATTAGGAATGTCGGTCAGTGAGTAGCCTCCATGATGAACTGATGGCTTTGAAGGAGGGGGGAGAAACCTGAACTGACAATTATCCCTTGTACTAACCATGTGCTACTTTCTGCCATGTTGTGATCTAGCCTGAAAGTCTGCACCAGTTCTGGCATCATACTCTTGGACTTCTGTGCCACCAGAACTTTGATCCAAATAAATCCTGGTCTTTGTAGGTTACCCGTCTTATGATGTTCACAAACAAGGTATGGACTAATAGTAAGAAGCTTATAAGTTTCTACAAGGTTCTCTCATTCATTTCTTTTTACATTGATAATATTAATTAAATTATTCGATCATGTAATTTCTTAAAGGACATTTGCTTGAATTTGCCACTACATTTCAACATTTCACAATATATGCAATGTTCTATGATCATAGTCACCCAATTGCCCTTTCACCCTTGCTGAGCCACATTTTCCTCTCAACTCTTCCCTATACTTTCACAATATTTATTATTATTACTACTATTATTATTATTGGTTTTTTGAGACAGGTTTTTTTTGTGTGTGTATGTGTGTAACAGCTCTGGTGTCCTAGAACTCACTATGTAGACCAAGCTGACCTCCAACTCACGGAGATCCACCTGCCTCTACTTCCTGGGTGCTTGGATTAAAGGCGTGCGCCACCACCTCCCAGTTATTTATTTTTAACCCCATGCTTGTATAAGTATGGATGAGAGTTATTTATTACACCATGGAAAACTTACCAGTAGATAAACCACTGAAAAAAATGGCACCCCCTCCAACAGCCAAAAACTGGCAATAGGTCCTCAAGGAGGGGTGGATCCTAATGAAGCCCTCACCAATCCATGATGGAATGTTGAAATGCTCAGTCTTGTGCAGGTCTTGTGCAGGTAACCAAAGCTGCTGTGTGATAATGATTGCAATGATCATGCCACTCCTTTCCATCCTTTTGTTCTTCATGCTTTCTATCCCCTATTCTAAAATGTTCCACAAGCCTTGGAGGGAGTTACATAGTTGTCCTTTTTTAAGGCAAACATCATCTATTCTCAGCATCTTGACCAGCTGTGAGTTTCTGCATTAACTGCTAACTGCTACAGAGAAATGTTTTTCGGACCAAGGTTGAAAGCAGGACTACTCTGTGGGTATATACATAAATATTTAGGAGGTAGTTTAAAAACATGTCCATTTAACAAGACAACAGTAGTAAGCTATCCACTAGGGGTTATGACATCCCTAGCCATGGGATCTTGACCAGCCTCATAATAACATATATAAATTACCTCCTGTGAAGCTGGCCTCAAATCCAATGAGAAAGTATTTAGTTAACCTTATAACAATCATGCTGCTATTGTACTAAACGGCACATTTACCTGTAAGATCATTACTATAGCTCTCATAAGTCATAGCTAGGTAAGATTATTGATTACTTGTGTCTCTCAGCAGCCTGCACAAACCTTTTGCTACTACGAAGGTTATCTAGTAAGGAAGAAACTTGCATCTCAGTTCTTATCTATGCCCAGTAACCAAAATGTGCAGTGTTTTCAGCAATAGAGGCTTACCATCAAGTTCTTGTGGGCAATCAAGAGCAATGGCAAGAAGCTGTAGTATGTAGAAGACCTCTGGGGATTGACCAATAAGTAACTCATAAGTGCCTACATGTGGCGCTAAGAATATCATTTAATAGTCTCATGTCTTCTGGGGGAAGCATTGTATACCCATGTAGGGTGCTCCTGCTCAAACTCCTTCTTTAAAAAAAGATTTTGCAGCCACCTATTTTTCTTCTTTGGGGAATTCTCTGTTCAGTTTTGGAGCCCATTTTTGATTGGGTTGTTTGTTTTCTTGATATTTAGTTTTGGGGTTCTTTGTATATTCTTGATATTAATCCTCTATCAGATATACAGCTGGCAAATATTTTCTTTCTCTTATCATGTAGGGTAACTCTTCTCTCTACTGACAGTTTCTTTTATGGCATGCAGCTTTTTAATTTCATGAAGTCTCATTTATCAGTTGTTGTCCTTAATTCACAAGAACCTGGAGAAATTTTGAAAGTCCTAACCTGTGTCTGTATTATGATGTACACTGCCTACTTTTTCTTCTAGCTGTTTTAGAGGAGAAACTGAATTTCAATGTTACTTTGAAGTATTTAAGACAACATTTGTGCTTTATTTTTGTGGTGGTATTTTCTACCTGTGAAGTCTCTCCTGCTCCCACAGAACAAATAAGCAGTTGCATCATGTACCTATTTTCCAAAAATGGAATAACTTCATTGTTATTTTTAGTGTAGGACAAATGCATGCTCAATACTGAAATAAACAGACACAGAAGTGCAGGAGATAAACACTATCAACGTTTTAGTGTATAGCCTTCTAAGACTGTATATGTTCTCATTACTTCAGTAGAAGAATCCCAAAATATCAGTCTGTGCCTAATCAGGGATGATCTGACTGAGATAAACACTGTGGAAATATTCATTTATTTGCTGATATGCTAGTTTCTGCTTATTCATCTCCCTTGAAGGCCAAGCAAAGTATCTGCCAAGATAAAAGAATTGTTTTAAAAGACTACCTGGTATGCCATCAGAGTACCTCATTCTGGGTGGATGTTGATTCTGTTTTACATTGTTTTTTCATATTCTGCTTTTATGGTTAACCTTCACTGTGTGTTTTACTGTATTTAGAATCACCTAAGATACACATCTTTGGGCATGTTTGTAAAGGTATTTACAGGGAGCTTTAATTAGTATGGAAAAGCCATTTTAAATGTGGATCGCACCATATCACAGGCTGGAGTTCCAGACTGAATACTAAGCAATGGCATTCATCTCTGTGTGTTTCTTGCCTGTGGACACAATGTGACAAGATCCCTCATGCTCCGCCAACTATGTCTTCACACCATAATAGAGTGTATCCTATTATTATGATTATTATCTTTTTAGACAGAGTCCCACTCTATTGTCCATGCTGGCCTTGAACATACTATATGGCCTTGAACTTACTATATGGCTAGGAATGCCCTTGAATGCCCTCTCCTGTCTCTGCCTTCCAGGTACTAGGAATATAGGTGTATACCACAGTACCTGACTTGTTCCTTTTCAACTAGGAACCGAAAGAAATTCTATGTCCTTATGTTGCTTTGTGTGTGCTATTTTGTCACAGCAACAATAAAATAACATATTCTACTCTTCCAAATACTTTGAAAAACACTCAGAGCTTCTAACATAGCAGTAGATCAGGAGGAATGAAGTTGTACACTGTACACGAGGCACAGTATCTTTGCTACCTGGAATATCAGTCCAATTGTCTTTAGGATCAGTTCTTCTTAACTCCTTGTATGGGAACTGTAATATTAGTAGATAATATTTCTATGGACCTCTAGTATAAAAAGATGAACATTAGAGCCTTGAGTCTGAAGGAATAATAATATATCATCCACATATTAGCAAATGTATAACTCATTTACAGTACACCAGAGTTCCGGGAAAGAACGATTTGAAAACATTTTTGGTTAACAGAATCCTCCTAAATACACCCCATTTAGCTCCCTGAGTTATGTCTCTTTTGATTTATCCTGGTTCCAACTTGCACCTGGCATCTTATGGTTGTCCTATTAAATAAGAACTGCCCAAAAGGTTATAATTAAAGTTCTTTCAGCAATGTCTTTCCTTCACAAAACAAGAGAAGATAGGTTACAGATCATCAGATGAGCCTAGGAAATCTCTTTTTTCTCTATGGAGATAACATTCCATTCTGTCAGGTACTAGAAGTATCTGGTCCTAAAAATATTTTTTAAGTGCTATTCATTGGTTGTTTCATTTTTACATTAAACAGTAATGGGAGATCATAAAGCTGTAAAAGGCTGGCTAGTATGTTCATAAGGACTCTAATCATTTCCGTGTGTCCTCACCCTAGTCCTGCCACCTCTCAGCTGTACAACCAAGTTACTTGAGTGTTGTAAAACATTGGTTTTCTCATCACTAAAATGGAAATAACAAACCAAGTTACAGTAGGAGTAAGATTCTTGAAGTATAAGAGAATGGAACACCCTGCTCTCAAGAGAGCTGGAAGGGAAACAGGGTTCTTTTAGAGCCATAATTCAGTTAATCAAAGGGTTATTGTGGGAAGTGGTTTTAAGTATTTTGGAGAGGTTGCTTGCCTTAGAATGGAGATGGCATAGCCGCACAGTGGAAAAATTTGGAAGGCTACTCTAGGGAGAAGAAATGAAGAGCCATCTTAAGAGTGAGAAGAGATTGGGACTATGTGGACATACTTAGATGTTTTGGGTACTTCCCACATTATACTCTTTTTACAGGTAGTTGAGTACATTTCTTTGTCACTTAAATCATAGATTATATCTCCTATTTGTAATCACACAGACCATGCATGTACTAAGTATTCAATAATTACTTAGGTGATATAAACTTTCATCCAATGGTAGCATGAGGAGAACTTGGTCTTGGCAAAAGTATACAGATATCTAAATAAGTTGCTTTTCTTTCATTTTCTGTCTCATATTATCTTGTTGTTTCTGCAAAGAACTCTTGGAGAATTAGTAAAGAACAATTCATTTCTTTCAATAACCAGTTATCCTTTCCATGGATTAATGATTTATCCTTAATTAGAGGTTCTAGGACATAGGGTCTGGAGTAGCAAGAAAATTCAACAATCTGACATTTCATAAGGTTCTAGGAAGCTCCCCACACCATTGAGACTGTGAATAGTCATGTACCAGATCTCTATCTGAGTTTGCATATATCGGCTAATAGTTGTATAGCTTCGACAGGTAGAACCCATCTAGGCTTCTATTTCTCTAGCTGTTAATTAAATCTATAAAGAGCCTAATCTTTTAGGCATTGCAAGTCATTAGTTGTCTCAGTTACAGCTATTCAGCTCTGTCTTTGTCATGCAAAAATAGCCATAGATAATATACAGATGAGTAGGAGCAGCTAAGTGCTTCCTTCCATAGACCTTTATACAAGTAAGCAGAAGACAAGATTTGGCCTGCAGGGCTGCAATTTCCTAACCTCTGGTCTGTAGCCGTGAGTTTGATACACATTAATTTAGTGACCCTGACATGTCTATTTCATAATATGGGGCTGTCATTCTTTATAAAATGGAAGGCAGGGAATTGATTCTGTGTATGCATAGTGCCTTTTCGTGCCTGAGCATACTTCTGCAATTCCCTTTATTAGTGAGTTGTATTCAATTATTTTCTCCTTGATGAATTCTTGAAACCTCTTGACTATGGAACCTCTGGCAAAACGGCCATAAAATTCCTTTTTTTATACACTTGATATCTGTTTGACACCTGATATTTTAGCTTGCTTTTCCCTCATGCCTTTCCATTTGTGAATGATGATTCTTGAAAAGTATCCTTTGCATACCATTTAGCTAAGCTTTCCTTAGCAAACATAATGCAGTACAGACGACATAGTATTTAGAGTCAGGAAAAAGGACCAAGCACAAGCTAATCCCCTCTAATGAGCAAGGGCCTCTTCATGGCTTCTGGATTAGCTATCATGTTATACAAAAAAGATATCTTTTACATGTTATGTGTAATCTTGGACTAGACTTGGAAACAGTGAAAATGAAATTAGTGTAAAAACCAGTGAAATGTCATAGTTTAGATAATAGGACTGCACCAGTGTTAATTTCTTTATCTTTAAAGACTGTCAACACTAGGGGAAAGTGAGTGAAAAGCACAGAGATGCTTTGCATGCAATCTTTGTGGCTTTTCTGTGAATCTAAAGTTTTTCTAAAATATTTGGTTTTATTTATTAAATAAAAGCCTGTATGGGCCCTGGAGAGATGGCTCACTTGGCAATGTGCTTGCTGGATAAGTTTAGGGATCCATTTGAATCCTTAGCATCCACAAAAATGCTGAGGCTGGCAATGAACCGCTATAACCCCCATGCTGGGGGAAGGCGATGTGTGAAGACAAGCAAATCTCTAGACCTCACTGGACAGTCAGTCTAGGTGAACTGTTGAGCTACTAGTTCAGTGAGAGACTCTGTCTCAAAAATGAAGTGAAGAGGAACTGAGGAAGGTGATTGGTGTTGATCTCTGGCCTCCACACACATAAACACACATGTACATGCACACACGTGTGTATATATGTATAAAACCATATATATACATGGTAAACACACACACACACACACACACACACACACACACACACACACTTGTCCTCTTAGTCTTCTACCCTTAAACCTCCTATTTGCCAGAGATCATAGAGAGCGCCTCTCTCTTCATCTATGTCTTAGAGTTCATCCAACATGCAACTCCCTCCACTCCTGCATTGCTTCCTTACACTCATACAGCTTTTGCTGGGCACATGTCTCAAGTAGACAGCAATTCAATTCTCGCTGAGTTTCTCTCATTTGACTGCACACACTTTTAGATAATTGAACTGTAACAGAGTGAGCAAAGAGAGTGTGAAGAGTCTCTTGAATTGTCAATGGGAAAAAGAGTGTTCTTGGTATGTTCTTTGCATAGAGGATATAATTATGGCAGTTGTCAAGGAAAAAGTAATGGCTTAGATTGAAGACTCTTGGGAACCAAGTCCTAGCACTTAACTATTTCCCAAACTCATTTTCATATACCCTATTTACTCTAGCGGTGAGATAGTGGGGCAGAATGTCTTGTAAGGGAGTAACAAAGTCCCCAGTTTCTAGTGCTCTCTAATTAATGTAGAGCTGAAGTTTTTATTTCTGGGAGTTAGTTTTTGAGGCTAGTAAAATGCTGCTATGACCTATGACAGAGAATAACTCTAGTAAGGCTACACTGAATGAAGGGTATAAATCTTGTGGCAGGTGGTGAATAGTGATGTTTCAGGTTCCTATGATAAGATCAAAAGCATCAGATGTGAGTGATCTGCCTGCGATATCTGTTATGCTGTTGGTTGCTGGTGTCGATTCAGCTGATCTGACTGGGTAGAGGGATGTTCTTTTCCTCCCTCACTATTCTGCATGCATACCTCCTGAAGCTGCATGCTTGGTTGAAGAGGACAGCCTTCTCAGATAGTGGAGGGCCTTTCTGTAGTCAGCGGTATATGCATCCCAGCACTCCCCTGCTAGAGCATCTAAAGCAGCTTTCAAAATCAAAAGCATTTTACTTCTTCAAATATAGTAACATAAGAAGATAAATTCAGGAAGAAAAAAATGAAATACATGTTGTTTTGAGGGTGGGCCCATTGTTTGCAAAAGTCTTTAGAAGTGTCTCTTTTTCTTACTGGGTAATATGTGCATCCAGTTCACTAATCAGAATCTTGTGTTAGGTACTGGCAAACAAGACAGAGGAAAGGGAGGATTAGGTTAGTACTGTAGATCTTAAACACATGGAGGCTCACAGGGTCAGATACAGTAAAATGGATAAACATATTCTTGAGGGCTTACCTATGTGCAAAGCACTATTATAGGTACCAATAATATAGGTACAGACAAAAGCAGCCATCATCAACATCTAGCTTATAAAGATAATAGATAAATATGTAATACATTAAGATGCTCTGAAATAAAGCAATCCAGAGTAAGAGAACTGATAGGGATGCTGATTGGGTGGTGTTGCTATTTCAGAGCTAGTCAATGAGAGTTTAGAGATGGAAAATTCCTTTATAACAGAAAACCAACAATCACAAAGCTGCAATGATACAGACAAATGCTACTGTAGGGTAGATGCATACTCTCTTCACTCTTCAATATGGATTATAATAATTTATAAGACTTGACATTTGAAACTTCTTTCTATATGCCAGATATGTCTTATCCTTATTATATTTTGTGTAACGTAAGATCCACCTCCCTTATCTTTTTCTAATACAGTATGATATGAATCTAGGAGATGGTTTGGAATAAAGCCAAAACATGCAGGGAATTTCAAGACAAACTGGAAAACATGAAAATTTGGGTTGAAGTTCTGATTCTGTACAAGGAATTCTTAAAAGCCAAAGAGCCACAAGAATAAAGAGTCGAGGGAGGAAAAACCATAATCTGAATATATTGTATGAAAGAAAATCTATTTTCAATTAAAATAAAACTTAAAAAAAATGACAATGCATTCTTTTCACAGTACCTGACACAAAACCCATTCTTAATAGAATCTGAATGAACCCATTAATTGAATGAGCACATATGTCATAAGGAAAGGAACAACCATAAATAAGAAAGAGATGAAAAATGGCTTCTCATGATGTGACTTTTATTCCAAACACAAAGCTCACTTCATATTTTTCATCTTTTGAACTACTATCATTTATTAGCAATTAATTAAGCTCTTTTTTTCCCATAGGGGGAAAAACTATCCCAATTAAATATTAGTCCATTTCTCTTACATTAAAAAAATACCTTCCTTATTGACTTTATGCCAAAGTAATGTGGTGTCATTCCATCCATACACTTTCAGGAGATAGCTCTTCCCAGAGCTAACAACAGTCTTTTTAGAATTGCCTCATTCTCTTTAAAAATAAGAAAACATTTACCCTCAATTTTTCAGTTAGACATAGATTCTTCAGGATAGTAGACTAAATCCAAAGCTGTTATCATAGTTATTTGAGATAACTGTCTGATACCTAAAATATTTATTTGGTTACAAATTCTAACTCAATATAATTACAAAAATATATTCAGATCAAATTACAAAAACCAATCATTGAGCAAAAGAAGTATTTTATTTTACTCAAATCCAATATGTCAAGAAAATAAGAAAATCTGAATCCAGACTCCTTAAAATGGGATCTCTAGTTTCTTCAGTCTCACTGTTTCCCTCAAGAAAATAGAGCAAATCAATTCTGGTTCATGTTTTTCTTCCTGACCAAGGCAGAAAGGCTTCATCATTCTCTGGGCAGAAGGTCATGTGCTTTCCTTGAATCACGCTTTGCTTTCACATTCTTCTATTTGATAAAACTTACCCTGGAGAATTTTTGGATGAAGAGATCATCTCTCTAAATTGAATGTGCTTGTCTTTTTTATTGTAACTCAATAATTCACATGAGATCTGGGCGTGAGAAATGGCTTATAAATCATAGCGACAGCAAGAGCTACTTGTGAACATGTAAACTGTCCCCTCCATGCCTTGCTTCTCTTATGAACATGTAAACTGTCCCCTCCATGCCTTGCTTCTCTTATGAACATGTGAACTGTAGGCCACTCTGTCTTGGTTCCCTTATGAACATGTAACCTGTCCCTCCATGTCTTGGTTCTCTTCAGAAGTTTAGCAAAACCATCTGAATGTCAGTTTAACCTTTCCCCCTCCTACTCAGTCAGAAAATATTCACCTGAGATTCCCAGGTTCTTTCTTGACTGAGCTGAAAATTGGTCTGGTCTTAATTTAACAGGCTGCTTGTTAAAGAATGCTCTAACTAAGAGGAGTTTTAGAGATCATTCAGTCCAATTGTTCATCTTATAAAGATGAAATGAGGGTCAGATAAAAGAAGCTGCGTAGAGAGTTATATAGAAAATCAGTAGTAGAACAAGGATTGTGAGACAAGTTTCTTGAGTCACATTCTGGTGCACCTTATACCATCTCTCCATTGATTCTTAGTACTGAAATCAACTTCTCCATGGCTATACTATTCCAGGTTAATTTCTCTGTTGGAAAATAAGCATCCACTGTATCCCACTTTTGCTTTACCTTCACTGAATTCAGACAAGTGAGCCTCTTCCTTCTTCATCAGCTATTTTATTAAAGATATATAATCTTTTAGATATTCTAGGATTAATAAGCATACAGATTGATAGACCCCAAACTCAGGGTACTACCTTCTTGGGAAGAGGGGCCCCCAGTAAACCCAGACTCCAGTCCAGTTGATGCAATCTGCAAGAGGATTTATTTTAAGAGTAAACGATTGTACAATCAGGCCCCCTTACTCCACAGAGCAAGAGAAGCCCTGAACTGAAATCACACACAGTTTTTAAAGGCAAAAATCACAAGATTACAGTTTTCATACAGATCTATCTTTGATTGGTTCCTGTCTAGGGACTTTCCACAAAGTTTGGCTTAATTATAGGGTGGGTGCTCATTGCCATGGAGACTAAGGTTGGGACATTCTAGAGCCAAATAATCATTATCACCTGAATGTCTTGTGACATTCCAGAGCCAAATAATCATTATCACCTGAATGTCTTGTGACATTCCAGTAGTCAAGCAATTGAGGTTCTTCCCAAGAACTTTGGGAGGGTTTACACACACACACAAGGTCACAGTGACTTTCTCTGGAACTCCTGTAATTGCCCTAACTACAGCTGAGCAATTATCTCTTTACCAGAAACCTCCGGTTGTGGTGGAGCAGGGGTTGGGCAGCATATCTTAACAGAAATCTTGACTGCAATTAAACAGTAGTTTAATCTGGCTTTAGCTTCTCATTCCCAAGGGAGGGGGTTTCAGGCCTAGAGAGTATGGGGGTTTCAGGCCTAAGGAAAATTGGGGTCTTACACAGATAAATACAGGATCACGTTCTGGCTTCTATCTGATATTGTTGTGTTATCAAAAGATTGTATTTCTTGCAGTACATATTTACTTCCCTATGCACAATTATAAACCAGATAGACAGTTAATCAATCATACACACACTCTTATGCTAAACTGTTTGGGTTCAAAACTTTGTTTCCTGTGCATATTATTTGACTTTTGACAATTGACCTAATCTTTCTATATCTTTGTTATCTCATCTCTAAGATAGGGATAGTAATGATACTTACCCATGTCTCAACTAAAACTTCCTCAGACAAGTAGAACCAGCACAGACAACAGAGAATAAAGGGTTTTAATAATATGGTTTAGCCATCATGCAATTGCAGGACCGAGTTAGTTTCTACAAGTTTCTGTTGTAGAATATTGTTTTAACTAGGCAAAGATGTGTTACTTTTGTTTGTTTGTTTGTTTTGAGACAGGGTTTCTCTGTGTAACAGGAGACAGGGTTTCTCTGTGTAACAGTCCAGGCTGTCCTGGATCTCACTTGGTAGACCAGGCTTGACCTCGAACTCACTGAGATCCTCCTGCCTCTGCCTACCAAGTGCTGGGATTAAAGGCGTGTACCACCACTGCCTGGCTTGTGTTACATTTTTTTATGCTGCACCATATTACTTTAACTGTGTAAAGGTGTGCTGCTTTTGTTTAATTATGTAAAGATGTGTTACATTTGTTTCACCTTGCCTCCTGCCTAAGGCACCTGATTAGTCTAATAAAGGGCTGGATGGCCAATAACTAGGTAGAGAGGGGGATAGGTGGAGCTGCCAGGCAGAAAGGATAAATAGGAGGAGAAATCTAGCCTCAGAAGGAACTAGGAAGAATGAGAGAAGGAGGAGAGAGTGAGGAACATGCCCGGGGCAAGAAGTCAGGCGGAAGCCAGCCAGACATAGAGAAGCCGTGAAAGTAAGATAAACAGAAGAAAGGTAATAAGCCCTGGGCAAAAGGTAGATGAAGAGAAACAGGTTAATTTAAGTTAAAAGAGCTAGCCAGAAATGTACATAAGCTAGACCAAGCATTCAAAACTAATAATAAGTCTCTGTGTCATGTTTTGAGAGCTGGTTTGTGGCCCAAAAGAAAAAGCCTGGTACAAGTTTCATTTTAGCATTTGGTGTTAAGCTCAAGGTCAGCAGGGAGAGTGAGAGGGGAGAAAGACAAACTGGAAGAATAGAAGATTAAACTGGATCCTATGAGGATACCTGGAATTTGTGTTCATTGTTCATCAGCTCTAGCTTTAATGATGTGGAAGGCATGCAGGAGTAGCTAGCTCCCTTTGGTACAGAGCTTTACACTCACCTGATCCTGGATTTAGAGAAGCTGAAGGAGCTAAAGACTTCTTCTTTTCAATGATAATGAGATAGGTCACCAATTAAATAATCACAATATTAAATGAAATAGCAGTTTGTCCCACAATGACCTTTAGGGTATTAAAAATGGATTCTCTCATTTTTAATCATTCAAATTTTAAGTTAATTTCGCTTGTGGACAGCTCTGACTTGGCACAATATAGGGGAAGATTTTAGGAGCATGCTACAGATTATAACTAATTTAGCACACAATGATTGAAGAGTAGTGTCAACTAGAAGTATCTACTTGTACTGAATAGTTTCTATTTGTCTCTCTAGACCTAGGCCTTGCCCTTTGGAATTCTGTTGGACACTCAGGATGTGTCAATTCAGCTATTTTTGGCTTTTGACCTCTTGGCTGGATACAGCCAATTCGAAACAATGGTAACAGATGAGAAGAGAAGGAATTCTGAGTATTTATTCTCTATAGTTTATCCTTGGTTGTTAGTAGCTGAATTACTCCACCAAAGGCCACAAGTGGGAGAGGGCGATGATGAATTGCGATTGTCAACTTGACTGGCTTAAGAAATGCTTAGAACACTGGTGAAGTACACCTTTGGGTCTGTCTGTGAGATCCTTTCTAGAACAGATTAATTGAGGGGGAAAGACTTACTCTGAAAGTAGGTGACACCATCCCATGAGCTGAGGTCTCTCACTGAATTATTAAGGAGTAAGGAGAAGGCCTGATAAGCATAGCTATTATCCTTTCTCTGCTTCTTGGTTGATACCATTGACCTAGCTGCTCTGTCACCATCCACTTATCATCTATTCCTCTGAACCACGAGCTATAATAAACCCTTCCTCCGTTAAATTGCTTTTTTCAAGCATTCGTTTGCAGCAATGACAATATTAATGCATACATGGAGAGTCCATATGATTTGTCTGTTTAATCTGGGGTGGCAATAGCTACTCTGCTATTGCAAATGTTGGGGAACTTTACTATTTTTTGTAGTTTTATCTCAATCCTTCCCAGATAAATTAAAAATCCCATTAATTCAACTTTTCTCACTTTGAGTGGGACTTCTATGTCCTGCTGTAAACCTGATAGAAACATCATCAGTATAATGCACAGTAAAATGCAGTATTCTCAAGAATGTCTTGGAGTTTCAAAGTCATGTCAGTAAGAGACCCCAAATGAAAGATAACACTCAAGGTTTGTTGTGGGATGGTATTTTGGTTCTCAGTCATGTAATAAGAGTCCCATCCATTATGGGAGGGGTCTTGGGACAGTGCCTCACTCTCTGAATAGGAAATGACTGATTGGATCTAGGCAGACAAGCAAGAAGAACTTTAATTCTTACTAGGAAGCTGAGGTGAATCTCTGTCAACTGGATTGTATCAACATGAGTTAGTGAAGAGACATGCCACTGGGATGTGAAACTAGCTGTTACTCTAGGCCTCATGAGCACTATGCACAAGGAAGATCAGCTAACACACTCTCTGGAGACTAGAAAACCAACATCCTACTCCAGTGATGGTTAGATGTTATAGGGAAGTTGGACAGTACTGATCATGGAAGTGAATGGCTTCAATGGTGAATGATATGAAGGAGTCTGGGTGAAGCTAATTGTGCAAAGCATTAAGTTCCAAAGGGTTTTGGATTTGAAACCATAGGAGCTAATGTGGTGTTGACACGTTCAAAGCACTTAACCTCTGGCAAGTCATCTGTAATAATAAGTTAAAAATGTCTTTGCCACTAATATGGAGAGAAGTTCATTACTACAATGATGGTAAACATGATGCTAACAAACTGTACATAACCTACCCTTTGTATACAACATCTCAATCTTTATAGTATTATTATTTATTATTATTTTAACTTTGCTTATAAAGTAATCGAGGTAGAACAAATATTGAAAAACTTTCAAAGGCGCTGTAGCTGTAGTTGAACAGTACTGAATGACTCTAAGTGCTATGTTCATAATCACTGACCAACTCCATTACCTAATCTGTTGTATTCTTCTCAACTCCAGCCTGTGTATGACCTTTTGTCTTGAAGTTGACATTGTCCCCTCAGCAACATTACAAAAGAGTTACCAGTCTTATTCATGAGTAACAAAACACAGCCTTCATTCCCAGGCAGATGCTGGGCACTTTGCCAAATAATGGCCCTGATAGGAACCATCTTCCAATCCTTCTGCATTTAGACAGCAGATGATGAAAAAAGAGAGCCTGAAAACGTTAAATCTGACTTTGGAGTTGCCCTCTCTATATTCCCCGAGGAGGTCTTAGAATGAGTCATTGACTTTCCTGACTGCATTTAGTGATCCTTAGAGAGAAAATGTTCCTTAGTCTTGGCATTGAACTTTTACAGCACTCCACTTCCAGTGAACCCAATGCTTTGAGAAGATACCTCTGCTCTGGGCATGAAAAATGTGGTCTTCATATAACGACAACAGCAACAACAAAACTAAACAATAAAAACCTGAGTGTCTTTATCATGATACATTAAACTATGCATTTTTATATACTCTTATTTTTAAGTAAATGTCTAACTTGGGAAGGCTTTTAAGGATGTAGTACATTCTTCATAGCTTCAAATGACAAAAAGCAGGTTCATCAAGTAGAAAAGACATCTTCAGACTCTGTTATTGCCGGAGTCTTTTCACTACTAATTCATGTGTTTTAGAGCTAGTGTATAAACTCCTGAAAACAAGAACTTGTCCTGTATTTCTTTTGTATGCCTATGAAATTCTTAAGGGTGCTTGGCATGCAGTGTATTGTCTATGAAAATGCAAAACAGATCTACCATATGAGTCAGCTTCACCACTCCTGGGAATGTACCCAAAGGAATCAATATTATCATACAATAAAGATACCTGCATAGGAATGTTTATAGTGCTAATACTCAGAGCTGCCTAATCATGGAATCAGCTTAGGTGTCCACTAACATAAAAATCGATTAAAAATGGATTGTATAAACATGTCATTTGCCATAAGGAAGTTTTATTCAGCCATAAGGAAGAGTGAAAATTATATCATTCTTTCTTCGAGAGTTCAGAGTTAGTAAAATCTAGTTAAAGATTTGTTCTCATAGATGGTAGGCTGCAGGAATATCTTGTGGTTTTTTCCTTTTCCTATGGGAAATTCATGGATAACTTTATATTATGACTTTCTTATTTTGCTTAATGATCTTCTCCAATCAGGTGCTTTCCTTAGATATAATATCAGTTTGTTTTTCCTCTCTGGACTAGGAAGTCTGACAGTCCTCTAGAAGCCCTGACAGCATCACAAATGAAATAGCTGTGTTGGATAGGCAGAACTTCTTATTCTGTTTTGAAGTCAATTTTCTGCCCAGAGCTACAACTTCTATGTACTGATCTAAATAGACTGCTGAAGTAGAGGCTCACATTCACCTTTTACCCAAATAGGGAAATCTTTATTCCCATACTTCAAGAATGAATTTCTATAACTACCCAGAGCAGGAATTCCAATCATGCCCAATCCCTGGATTACAGAGTGAATGTGGGACTTGGAAGATAAGGATGATACAAAATGATGAGCAGACGCAGAACAGACTTACACGAATCTTAGTGGTGTGTAGCCTTCCATGTTCTCCAACTCCACCTTCTTTCTCCTTACTCTTTTGCTTCTTCTCCAAGTGAAATATAATTGCTATTGTAACAGGATTAAGAGGTGATTAGAAAATAAGGATTCTGGCCTCATGCATATATTAGTGATATTGTCCCAAGAGTAGCTTCATTTCTTTAGAAGGGAGTTCCAGATAAAATAGGATGGCCCTGCCTGATTTCCCTTCTGCTTTGTAATGCCAATTTGCATTTCTGCCATGTTTTGATGCAGAGTGAAGTCTCTCTCTAGGCTTTGACACATTGGCATTGGACTCCAGAAATGTAAGAAACAAATCTTCTCTATAAATAACCTAGCTTGTAATATTCAGTTATTTTGGCATAAAACACACTAAAGCTACCAGACACTTCCATAGAGTTTGCTGTATTTCTTAGGAAGAAGGACCTGAGAAAGCAAGTTATTACATTTATAGTTGGCTCACTGATCATATAATTTCATGCCTTCTATTCATATTTTTTAATATTAAATTAGTTGACTAGTACATATTCAACATATAGATATATTTACCCTTTCACCTCATGCTTCTACCATCCCCTTCTACTAACCAAGTTCAAAGGTCCTTGTTAATTCCTAATTGTCAAAATGCTAAAAAGGAAAAGAAAAGAATAAATAAAAAAAGAAAATGAAGAAGTTGTAGGCTTGGGCTTTGGTATAAAGACCTTAAAGTCATCTCTGAAGTCTAAAGTATTTAAAATCAGCACTAACTGAAAATGTTTTGCTATGACTTACACGACTGATGATTGGGGGATAAGTGTATTGAATTTGCTGCGTGAGATTTATACTTTACTTGAGTATCTTGTGTATAATTCTAACTTCTGGAGTTTAGAAGTGTCTACAGTCTCTGCATTAATTAGCAAGTATTGTTACACTCTTTTCTGAAAGGCAGTTTATTTGGGGAGGAGGGTTGAGACAGGGTTTCTCTATGTAACAGCTCTAGCTGTCCTGGAACTCACTCTGTAGACAAGCTGGCCTCAAACCTAGAGATCCACCTGCCTCTGCCTCCTGAGTGCTGGGATTAAAGGCATGCACCACCACCGCCTGGAAGCAGTTATTTTTAATAATAAAAACTTTATTATTATAAAGAATTTTCAAATAAAAAAAACATTCTGAGTAGGATGACCCAGACTTCAAAAGACAAATATGGTATGTATTCACTTATATGTGGATGTGGATGTTAGCTGTTAAGTATTTGACAGGCAGGCTATAATCCATGTAACCACAGAGACTAGGTACAGAGCAAGCAACTAAAGAGGAGGGAAGATTTCCCTAGGAAGGATGTTGGAGTCTGCTGGAGTTTAGCTTCGACCTATCGAAGAGTTCTTGGGTGGAGGAGAGAGGAATGAAGTAATACTAGAGAGAAAGATAGAAAGAAAGACAGAGACACAGGATAGCTTTGGGAGGGCCCTGGGTCAATACCCAGTCGCCTAGAGGTTTATTCCAAAGGGCTCTTTATACAATGCCAAGGGACGAGACAAATGACCTTCCCCTTTCAAGATCAAAGCACAATGTACAGCCAAGTGTAGACCCTTCCAAATACCTGGTAACCATGCCCATGGCCAAATCACCCCATTATGCAGCCCTGCTGGGTAAAGTAAGCTCAGATTCTCTGACTATGAGTAATTTGGGCCCCCACAGAAGGAGAAAGAGAATAGATAGTTCTGGATGGACAGCGTTTGGAGACTGGGATAAGAAGATCAAAAAGGGAAAAGGAGGGAAGAGGGGGGTTAAGGGACAGAATACAGGGAGGGACAGCTAAAACTAAGGGTCATTTGCAGGGTTGTATGGAAACAATGCAGTAGAATCTTTTAAAAATATATACATATATAAAAGAAATCAAAATAGAATCACCAAATAATGGGTGAGACAAAACCCCAACTAGACATCACTTGTCACCAAATGAAACCTTCATTCCTGGAAATGGGCTGCATTGAATCTAGTTGTTAGCCTAAAGGACCCCATGGAAACTGCCCAAACAACCCAGACTATTGCTAAAGGTATTGGTTGCCCTCCACAAATTGAATGTAAAATCATATTGCTGGAGAAAACACCTACATAACTCACTGAACTCGGAGAAGTCAAGCTGTGTTCATAGTACTGGGAAGTATTGCACACCACCAGAGGAGAAAGATAAACACCAACCCAGCTACAAACCCTGCAATATATAATGATGACTTACCTGCAAGATATGTTGGTGAAATAGTGACACAAAAGTTGTAGGAGTAATCAAATAGTATCTGATTGGAATTAAGGCCTACCCCATGAGATGGAACCTATGCTGGATTCTGCCTGGGTGGCCAACAACCTGAGACTAGATAGGCCATGTGCCTAGAGGAAGACCAAATAATATTATTACTATTCTAAAAGAACATGGAAATAATATGATTCCCAGGGACATTCTGTTATACTCACAGATCAGTATCTTGCTTAGCCATCATCAAAGAAGCTTCCTTCTGCAGCAGATGGGAATAAATACAGAGACCCACAGCCAGAAAATGTGCAGAGAGTGAGAGACCTTGGAACACTCAGTCCTAAATGGGATGTCTCCATCAAACCCTCAGGGCTCAGGGAGCTCTACAGAAGAGCTTTTTCATATGCCCTTACTGTTATTTTACACTCCTCCTTCCTTCTCCTTTATCTGTATTTATCTCCCTCCTCCCTCCTTAATTATAAGACTTAAAGATGATACTAATAGACAGGATAACATCGAAAGGGGAAACCTCAAGGGCCTCAACCCCTAGACAAATATTACAGATAATGTATACAAATCTGTCTGTACATATACATGTATATTTTTGTATCCAATAAACTTTTATTTGAAAAACAAGCAGGGAGACAGATTTGGTCCAGGGGTCAAAGTCCCTTCCTCTGTGTTTTAAGCATCACATCTGATTTTGAAACATCTACAATGTATCCATTCATGAATGAATAATCAAGTCATAATAAATTATCATATCAGTTGGTAAAAGCTACTTCCATTCTATCAAATGTATATATATTTATGAAAAAGAAAATTAAATCATCTCTTTTTTTTACTTTTATTGAAAATAGGTATTTTTTTCTCATAGTATATCCTGATTATTGTCTCCCCTCCCTCTACTACTCCCAGGTCCTCCCCACATCCTCTTCCACCTGGATCCACTCCATTTCTGTATCTCATTAGAAAATAAACAGGCTTCTAAAGGATAATAATAATAAAATAAAATATAATACAATAACATATAATATAAAGCAAAATCTAACACATTAGAATTGGACAAAACAAAAAGAAAGAAAAGAGCCCAAGAGAAGGCACAAGAAACAGAGACCTATTCATATGCACATTCAAAGAATATTTTAAAAATTAGTTATTGACTTTTGTGTTTCTCTTTTGAAAACTGTCTATTCAATTAACTAACTCATTTGTTCATTGGTGATTTTATTTCCATGATATTTAATTTTTGTAGTTCTCTGTATATTCTGGATGAATTGTCTGAAGTCTAGCTGATAAAAACAGTCTCCCGTTCTGTGAGCTGTGTACTCTCCTTATAGTTTCCTTTGCTCTACAGAAATTTTTATTCTCATGTAGTCTGATCTGTTGATGCTATGGGCTAATTCCTATGGTATTGAAGTGATACCATGACCATGGCAACTCTTATAAAATAAAGCATTTAATTGGGGGCTTACTTAGTTTCGGAGGCTTATCATCATGGCAGGGGGCATGGTGTCACACTGTCAGACAAGGTGCTGGAGAAGTTGCTGAGTTCTACACACTGATCAGCAACTTCAGCAAAGAGAAAAAGAAAAAGAAAGAGAGGGGGCTAGTGAGGGCTTTTGAAACCTCAAAGCAGAACTCCAGTTATGTACTTCCTGCAACAAGGCCACACCTCCTGGTCCTTCTAATCCTATCAAAAAGTTCCTCCCCCTACCTGCTGACTAAGCATTCAAATATATGAGCCTGTGGGGGCCATTCTTATTCAAACCACCATAGGTAGGGTTGCTGGCTCTAGTGGAGGCATAATGTCCAGGCTCTTACTGTTTTTATGCTGGCATCCAGGCATCTGGGTTTCCAGGGAGTACATTTAATGATTTGTCAATACTAAATAAGTCCTATACCTCTGACACAAATGCTGCTGTGTCATGATTTTAATTCTATGTGCTAATATCTGGTCTTTTCTTTGTTGGGTGGGTGTTGTGTTCATTGGTTTCTGTTGCCCTCTCTGGTTCTCAGGAGAATGTACTGGCTGTGGGTTGCCTGGTAAGCAATGCTTCTGAGATCCTACTAAGTGTGGCCACTGGGCATCTTTGGTAGAACTGTTTCTAGGTATTCAGAACTGACACTAAGAAATGGGGATGGACTGGGGAGGGGGACTTAGAAGGTTCACAGGAGGGAGGAAATCTTGGTGTGCCACAAAGATCCTTGTACATCCTTAGGACTGGGGGCAGAGAGGAAGGAGAAGCCACAGTGGGTGGTCTGCTATAGAGATGGGGATAAGAGTGTGGGACTAGAATTGGAGGACATGAGGGAGAGTGAAGAGGGCCTACCTGATTTACTGGCCGGTGGCCAGTGGGTTTCCTGGGAGTGCCTCAGGTGCTGATAGCTGAGACAAAGGGATGGGTTGGTGGGGGAAGGCTGTAGGAAAAGATCTGTGTGATTCTCTGGAAATGGAGGCAGAAAAGAAGAGGCCACAGCATGTGGTCTGCTACAATGCTGGGGATGAGACTGGAGAATTGTAATTGTGGGACAGGAGGGAGTATGAAGATTGCCAACATGATTCCCTGGTTGGTATGGCCAATGAATTTCCAGAGAGTACATTTAATGATTTTTCAGTACTGAATCAGTCATGTACCTCTGACACAAACACTACTGTGTCTTGATTTATACTGACTGCTTTTATATATTTAAAATGAAACTGTTAACATTTTTGGAAGTCTTATTTTATCTGCATTTGTGAGGTATATTGGCTGCAAATTTTTGTTTCTCTGGTTGGATAGGATAATATCTGCTTCTTAAAATAAAATGATAATTTTCTATTTTTACAAGAAATTAAGTGGAGTTGGCTTTAATTTTTCTTTTAAATGCTTGTACTTATTTTGTGTTTTAAAATTAAGATTTAAGATTAAATCATATGTATTTATGGAGAGTTGTGATACTTTAGTACTTCTGTGCAGTAATGATCAAATCAGCGTAATTAGCATTTCTGTTTTCTTAGCGATTCGTCCTTTCTTTGTGTTGAGAATCTTTAAGCTCCACTAGCTCTTTATAAAGCATGTAATAAACTATTGTAGGTACAGAGTAAGAATAGATACTTCTTAAAGGAAGACTTTCAAATAGGCAACAGCTTTAAGAAAGGAAGATCAACTTCATTAGCAGTCATGGAAATGCAGTTTAAGACCATCATGAGATATAATCATCTCAGAACGTTTATGACAAAAAAGGACAAAAATAACAGATGTTTGTGAGGATTTGGAGAATAGTTATTCTTCATTCACTGTTGTCGAAATTAGTAGAGACATTACAGAAATCAGTATGGCAATTCTTCAAAAAAGGAAAAATAGATTTTTCATATTACCTAGCTGTCTCACATCTGAGCATATATCTAAAGGAAAAATTGCTAGTGCTATACTTCTATGTTCATGTTATTGAGATACTCTTCACCATAACTAAGATGTTTAATCTACATATATGCTCATGAGTTAATGAATGGTTAAATGAAATGTGGCATATGCACACAATGGGTAGTTCATAATAATGATTGCTAGGTATAATGAGGAAAAAGATGAGTTTTTGTTAATGCAGAGGAAATAGATGTCCAAGTTCAACATTTGCCCTATGGTGGCAATATTCCTGGATACCCAGTAATGAAAGTCTTAGCTTTTTATGTGTACTGCCCTAGCAAAGTAACTTACTATTTCCCTGTGCATATGGAAATTAAAGCTTTACTTTCAGCCTGCATTGGTGGGAAGTAGGTTCCTGGTCCCCCATACTCACATTATGTGTAGCTAGAATAGAACTATATAGTCTAAAGCTTCATCTCTTGTTAAAATTATCTCTTAGTTCTCTGAGTAGTAAAACTCAGATTTCTTTCCCGTCATCTGTACCATAGACAATATTGGGCTAGTCTTTGCTTACAACTCTGAGTTATACAAGGGGAGATAAGAACACATAAGTAATTCATTTTGGGCTTCGTGTTGAGATTTGGTGCTTGCTTTTCTATATTCTTCAGAATCTTCCCATATTTGTTTTTAGTATAGTTTCCAGCATTGTAGTTGTGCTTAATGGTGACACAGAGAAAAATGTATCTGGTGAATAGTTCTGGAAGCAGAAGTTTTGAATTAGTTTCTGTTAGCATCACTTTTATGATCATTTCTCCTCAGCCTTGTAAATAGCTAATCCATTACCATTTTTCATCACACAAGGAGACAGAAGACAAGCTCAGAGTAGAAGGCCTTGCATGAAAACCTGATGCTGAGCACATGGTAGGAGATTAGGACTCAGCTAAAAATGTGACTTAGTAGAAACTGGAGCACTGAGATAGAGCTTGTGAAGTTCTGCAGAGAGGAGAGCATGCGCTCCAGATATACCCATGTGTAGATAAATGAGACTAGAGGAGAGCCTGGGACATGCTACTTTTTAACACATAATATACTCACCAATATTGTTTATCATTTTTCTCTCCTCACTACTATGTAAGACATGTGAGGGCAAGACATTTTGTCTGACTTGTTTACAAACACATCTCTGGAGTCTAGAATAGTGCCTGACATTTACTGGGTTCTCAATAACCATTTGTTGAAGGGTTGTCTTAGAATTTGTAGGCCCTGTAGAAAGTACAACCTGGAAGAAAAATTTTACTACTTGAGATCTCCCATATAATAACTAGAAAACTGATAATTCAAAATTTTAAATTCTAATGCCAGGGGTTTGGATTTCAACTACTTGTCTGTGCAGTGGCCCGAGTCAATGTTCTCCTCTATGTTGAAATGCAAGAATGAAGGGATCAAATTGGTGTGTAGACATCAGAGTCTACTTAGTAAATTATGACTTTGCAAGTTGGACATCCTTAAATATTGTGATCAATTACCCACTCTAACAACAGTGGAACTAATTTGAGCACCAACCCTGTGGATTTATCTCAGTAAAAGTCAGCAACAGTAAACTAAAAGTTGTAATCAAAGAATCACTGTCATCTATGAGTCCTCAGTCATTCTGGTTACTCTAGTGGCATTCCCTTTGAAATCCCAGTATTGGTATCCACTACAACCCCCAATGTAACGGGGAGGGTAGTAAAGCAAGGGTAGTGGAATACAGCCAGAAGAAGAAAAAGAGTCAAGAAGCGTAACAAACTATTATTTGGGTCTTGCCTTCTCCAGAATCTACCGTTTTATTCTTTTTTATTTTATTTATTTTATTTCCATTCTTCTTCAGAACAACATAGGTATTATGCTGGGCCCTCTCACTTGGTTCATAAATATGGCTGTACATATGCCAGAGGAGCAGCATTGGAATAACCATCTCTGAATTTTTTTTCTTTAGTAAGAAATTTTTTATTCATTTCACATACCAACGACCGATCCCCCTCTCTTCCTTCCTCCCACCTTCCCAGCCTTCCCCCGAATGCATCCTCCATTCCCTTTTCTAAAAAGGTAAGGCATCCCATGGGGAGTCAGCAGATCCTGGTACATTCAGTTGAGGGAGGTCCAAGCCCATATTGTTATTTCTTACATATATATATATATATATATATATATATACACATATATATATGAAAGTGATATATATATATATATTGATATATATATATTCAATTTCTTCCAGTCATATAGTCCCCAAAGGGAATTTTTTTCCCTACTTGCCCTTCAATAGTAGTTATAGTGTTCTTGAAACATGTCAAGAACCAGGCAAAGAAAAGCAATGCACAAAAAGAAGAGAGGACTAAAATGTACCTATCTCACTTAGAACATACTTGAGAATCAGATAAGAGAGCAAAAGAGCCCCTGAGTAAAAAACTAAGATGAATGCCTACAGAAGAGCTTCTTTCTACGCAAGAAATATATCCATTTCCAGATACATACTTTTTATTATCAATTTCCTTTTAAATGTTCATTGATTTATAACACTTTTATTTTTACTATACCTTCATCTACATGCAAGCCAGGGATGGTGGGGCACATCTGTAATCCCAAACACTCAGGAGATGGCAGCAGGGCAATTGTGAGTTCAAGGCCACTCTAGGTTACTTAATGAGACCCTGTCACAAAAGAAGAAAGAAAGAGAGGGAAGAAGCAGGGATGAGAGGAGTGGAGGGAAAATAAGAGAAGGGAGGAGAGAAGAAAAGTAAAAGGATTAAAACAAAGATATTATTGAGGGTCAGTGAGATGGCTCAGGGGTAAATGTTTTTGCCATTAAATCTGACCCTAGATGACTTGAATTCGATTGCTAGATGTCACATGGCAGAAGAAGAGAACAAACTCCCACAAGTTGTTCTGTGACTTACATGTGCATGCTGCAGTATATGCACAAACAAACACACACAATAAATGAATGAAAACATTTCAATTATCATCACTATGCTTTAGTTTCTGTCTGTGATATTATTTTAAATAGGTATAAACATCACAGGAAGTTTATATTGATATAATTTACCATATGTATTATATTTATTTATTATATGTGTTCAGTGAAATGTATCATCATGTCTTTTTCCCATATTCTATTTAGATTGTTTCTTTTTGGCTATTCAGTGCTGAGAATTCTTTTTATATTCAAGATACTAGCCCTGTGATGAACATATGGGTTGCAACTATTTCCCACCCCTCAGTGTCTGTAACTTGTCTCTTAATAGGGTATGTCAAAGAACTTTTTAAAGAAATTTAATATAATTCAGTTTATCAAGCTATCCTTTTATGGACTATGCCTTTGTGAATTGTCAGGACTAAGAAATCTTTTCTCATTACTAGAGCCTGAGGATTTTTATCTTACCTTTTCTTAAATATTATAGTTTTTGGTTTTGAATTTAAGTTTATGATCTACTTCTAGACATTTTGTATAAGGTGGGAGGTTCAGGTTGAGTTTCAGTTTTATGCCCCAAATCACTCAGTAGTTCCAGGATGATTTGTTGAAGAGGGTGTCTATCCCTACCAAATATTTTTAAGTTTTTGTTCAAATTCCTTTGAGCATATTTGTATGGATTTACTTCTATATTCTCTCTTCTAGTCCATTGATTTAAATGTCCAAACTTCCTCTATTGTGATACTATCTGGAATGTCTAAATACTCTCTGGAGCATCTATGAGCTTTCATATAAAGTAGAATGATTATTTACACTTTAGTTATTCTTGGGCCTACACTTTTTTCATGTACATTTTAGAGTAAGCTTATCTATGTCTGAAACAACACTCCCATGGGTTTTTAAAAATTTTTATTTTTGAATATGTTTTTAATTGAATGAAATTATCACTTTTCCCCTTCCTTTTCCTCCCTCTAGCCTCTGTAAGCTATCCATCTACAAACCCCTCCCATGTCCCCCCCACTGTCAAGTTGATAGTCTTGTTTTCTTTATTATCATCACATAAATATATGTGTATATGTGTATGTACACATACACAACTTGCTGAGTCTGTTTTGTTATTGTTGTGTATATGATCTCAATGCTGACTCCCTTGAATTCTCCTTTTCTCAGCAGCAATTTGTTGCATGTAGCTCTTTCTCTAGAGGTGGGACTCCATGACATTTTCCCTCTTCCGCATTAACTTGTCCATCAATACTGCCATTATAATGGTCATGTTTATGCAGCTATTTCTAGGAGAAACTGTTTTACAACAGACTTTCTGGTATTCTGGCTCTTGCAATCTTTCTGTCTCCTCTTCAACAATGTTCCCTGAGCCATACATACATAAATGGCAGCTGTTGTGATATAGATGTCTATTGTCTATTGGGGCTGGGCTTCCCCACAGTCTATTGGTCTCTGCATTGTGTTTAGTTGTGGGTTTTCTGTGATGCTCTTCATTT
>LZPO01078626.1:1455427-1465626 GCA_001675575.1 Neotoma lepida
AGAAAGTTGCATACTGTATGTAATACATGGAATTTAAAGGGCTGGTGAAATGGCTCATTAGGTAGTGGGCTGGCTATGCAAGACTGATTACCTGAAATTGATCCTTGAACCCATTTTCAATGCTAGCTCAATCATATTTCAACTCATTTAATGCTGCAAAATTGTCTCTCTAAACCAGAATGAATCACCCTACATCTCTTTCACTGGTCCACTGAGTTCCAGCTTCATCTTTTCCTCTCCATGCCATCTCACCTTAAATAGTATCTCCTTGGAGGCCTTTCTTGACTCTCACCCTATCAGATTTTTTTCTTTTAACCACTACTCTCCTCATTCTATTCCATTATGTTGTTTTATGTTCTTCTTTGTCATTATAACATCTGGTAATTAACTATACTGTGGGGCTGAAAAATGTTTAAAAAATGGATGTGATAAGTTAAGGGATAGCAAATGTAACCATGTATTTTTGAGAAAGAAGCTTTCTTTGTTACTCTAAATTCAATATTTGGAGATTCCATAAATGCTCATGGTTAATGATGTCTGGATAAGCTACAGTAATTACTCATAAAATATTGATATTTTACTCATAAGGTTTTTCAAATCAAATAGTATATTAATGTTGATATATTAAACACATAAAAATTGCTTTGGTTAAAGAGGTATTAAGGATCACTAGTGAGTCTGTGAAGTCAATATTTTCTTTTATAACTTCTCTAGAGATTCCTAAGACTCAGCTTGGAGTCCTAAAACTCTAAAACACTGCTTGATCTATTGCATTCATGATTTAATAAAACTGAATGCAGGATACTGGATTCTACTTGTGTGGCTCATACACAGTCTAACAATAATGGATACCAGAGATGCTACATAATTTGACCCCATTTATTTGCATGGCCTGAGAACATGCCCTACTGAGAAAGTTATTAGACTAGGACGTAGTTCATTTTGCCAAGAACAGGAACTTGTGGACTTAAGGTCAAAGGTTAAATCAGAGCATCTACTGCAAAGCCAGGGGAAATTATCCCTGAAATGAATGGATGATGCCCTAACTCTAAATCACTATTAGTTAAAGAAAGGTTCAATGGAGAAGGTCACCAAATAATTATTTGTGTATAAAGGATGTTCATGTTCCTCTCTTTCTTAATAAATCATTGATGTTTTTACAGATGATGATTCTGCAGTATTAGGAACATGGGCGATTGGAAGTGGACTAATTCAAGTGACATGTTTGATCTGAACAGCCTCATTAATCATTAATTATAAGGTCAGACATATTTGTGTTTGTAATGTTCGTCTTTTCTAACAGTTGGTAGTTATAAAATCTATTTCTCTGATTGCTCCCACTTTATCATTAAGCAAGGAATTAAAATATGAAATCCTTAGGGCTAGGGATATAGGTCCACGGTAGGCAGCTTGCCTAGAATGTACAAAGCCTTGTGTTTACTTAGCAACACTAAAATGTACTAAAAGTTAGATTACTATGTAATCTATGTACTAAAATGTTAGATTAAAAGTAAAAGTAAGGTCTCAAAAAAACAATAAAAAGTAAAAGTAAGATTATTTCCAGGGATCAGAATAATATTCAGTAAAAAGGATCATTTAGAGAGACTGAAAAATAAGACTACTTATCTTCCTATGGGACCAATTAAATGGGGATCCTAACCAAGTGAGAAATTTTCAGATTCAATAAACTGCTGAAAAATGAACCAAGTTTTATTGGAAATGCTGAATATATACTCTGTGAAGACATAAGTATAAGTATAAACTCTCAAGTCATTTTTGGGCCAGGGACTGACAAATGGAGCATAGTTCAATTTCATTAGAAAGTCTTTGTTTAAAGGACTAGTTTTCAACTCATTGAAGAACCTTCAAGACATGGTATGTAGCCAGGCTCCACTGCCTAAAGGTCTATACTGTGTTCTCTCTAGGCCCTAATATCTTTTGTTATCAATTCCCAGAATACTGCTCTTGGGTTTCTGGTGACAATGACATAACTCTTCCTTGCCTACCATTCCCCAGATCGGTGTACTAATCATCTCTCCAGAAACAGGATTGAATTAGGTATAACATTAGTCTGATTTCAAAAAAGAAGATTCAGTATAGTTATGCACTCTTGCCCCCACCCACTCTGGAAACCAAGCACAGATGTCCAGAGGAGGCACAGCATGTAGACAGGCAGTGATGCTATCTTCAAAATTTCTGGGCAAATTTAGGATGAGGTCTTCTGGTATGTTCAGAAAGGTGCAGAGCAAATTACTTTAAGCATCTAATCTTTTTATATCTCTTTCTGAAGCATGTTTCTGTTAGTATGTTCTTAAGGTTTCTAATTTCATCCTTACTTTTTCCTTTTCTGTTGTTTTATTAAACATCTTTATTAAAATATAATTGACATACCACACAATCACAACTATAAAATTTTCAACCCAGCACTTTTTTTTAGAATACTCAGGTATACAACAATCACTATGACCTTGTTTTTATCATTTCCAAGAGCCTCCCACCTTTCGGCAGTCACTTTCCATTACCTCCTCCTCCTCAGAGGTATTTTTGTCTATATAAATTTCTATCATCTGTACATCTTCCTGTTCTTAGATGTATTCTCTTTCTGAAAGTTTTTCTTACATGTTAGGATGTCACTTTCTAAATTCCCTTTTCATATTTGGATTCTTTGAATTTGCTTTACTATGGAAACAAGCTAACAATCATTTCATGCATTTTCCCCCTAGCCCTCTTAATAGTTTCTTACGATCTCCCTGAAAGGCATTATAAGGTAGTGTGGTAGACTGAATGGCACATCCTCCATAATCTCTGTTTAGGTTGGGTTTAGGAGGTGTTCTGTACTTCTCTGAACGTTTGAATACTTGGTCCCCAGATGACAGTCCTTTCTGGATAAGTTTGAGAGGAATGGCCTTGCTGGAGAAAATATGTCACTGGGGGCAGACTTTGAGATTTTAAAGCCTCACACCACTCCCACTGTACTCTCTGTGCTTTGTTCTGGTGGTTCCTGTTGTGAGCTCCTAGCTTACTACTGCAGCCACTATGCCTGCTGCTTTCCTTCTATGACCGATTCATCCCCCTGGAACCTTAAATCCAAATAAACCCTTCCTTCTTTAAGTTGTTTTGGTCATGATGTTTTATCACAGCAATAGAAAAGTAACTAAGATTGGAAGATATTAAAACTATGATGTTTGGAGTCAGATGAACATATCATAGTGTCAACTTTCACTTACAAGTTTTGATCCTGGGGTAAGTTATTTGCCACTCTATAGTTCGGTTTCCTCATGTATTGAATGGAAATGGTAATAGTACCAACTTCACGAGTTGCCAGGAACACTAACAACTGGATAAATGGGAAAACACATTGTTTAATGACAATTTTAAAATTTACTTATTTCTCTCTGTCTCTCTGTCTCTGTCTCTGTCTGTCTCTCTATCTCTCTCTCTCTCTGTGTGTGTGTGTGTGTGTGTGTGTGTGTGTGTGTGTGTGTGTGTGATTGTAATCTCTGGATATGATAAACCTGTGGATGTCAGAAGAAAGCTCTAAGAGTCAGATCTCTCCTGCCACTTTATGGGATCTGAGGCTGGAACTCAGATCATCAAGTCTTCATAAAAGCACATGTACCTGCTGAGTAATCTCACTAGCCTCTTAATGATAATTTTTGTAATGTCTACATCAATATAATATAGCTTTTATTGAATGACAATGCAGCCATGACAGGTTCTCTATTCCTTAGTCATTTGCAATAAGAAAAACATTGTAGACAGTGGATCATGGAGTGCATATTTGAGTTTCTTGTAAGTTATTGCCTTGCCTTTTGCACTTGGAGTTTAAAAAGTCCTAGAGAACATAAAATTTTCCCCAAAGGAAAGAGATTTTTTTTCTGGAGAACCATATCATGGTATACACATTCACTATTCACCATTAGAATCCGGTAATAGGAATGGCAGGAACAGAAGGGAGCTATTCCTTTGAGACAGTTGGTTTATGTGCTCCAAGACTCTGTAAGAAAGAATAGTAAGGCGTTCAAAATGAGACTTCACCCCCTTCAGAAAATGACACCACATGGAATGCTGAATACATCTCTCTCTGCATGAGATGATATTAGTGGCCTAGAAATAGAACTTAGAAAAATGAAGCGCACAGTCATAAATAGACAACTGATGGCTTGGAAGTGCAAGGAGGGGATTGAATCTGGAAAATGTTCTTTTAATTTTAACAGTTTTTCAAAGCAGAGCCACCAAGGAACTCAGAAAAAAGACTAATTAGAACAGAGGGCCAGAGGGTGGAGTAGACATTGTGTGTGTGTGTGTGTGTGTGTGTGTGTGTGTGTGTGTGTAAACCCCTACCGAGTCCTGCTCTGTGTGATTAGATGCTTTGGAACAGTGTATATTCTAGTTGGAACCATGCTGCCTAGAATTAGACAGTAGGGGAGGCAGACTAGAAGAGAGCATCTAATAGATTGTTGTTGTTGTTTTTAGGATAACTGTCTGGTATTTCTCTACCTGTTTTGACATAAAGGACTATGAGGTGCTGACCAAAATGCAGTACTGGAAGTTCAGATCAGTATGACAATGTAGTTTATTGGGTAAGGACAGAGGCCTGTAGTCAGACCCACCTTTAATTAGGTCCTTTCCCCACAAGTGTTTAATTATATGTTAGATATACATACCATGCTAGCATTGGACTTTGAATGCAAAACAAAATTAAGGATAGTTCCTGTCCCCCAACCCCCTTGAAGTCTGCAGTCTAGTTTAAGAAATGAGCAAAAATATGATAAATATAAATTGTGAGGATTGTCGTGGAAGAAATAAAAACAATGCTTCAGAATAGGGTGAATGAAGAGCGTATAATTTAGTAGTATCGTAACATCTACTATCTGACCCTACAAATGATAACAGTAGCATTCTATCATTTTCTTATTTAAATAAGTGATGCCTATGTAGGTTGCGGGTTGATTCTTGGCACCTAGTGTGGCCATTGCTGCTGCTGTTATGGCACTGAACAAAACATCTTGTTTTCCTTTAAGCACACTTCTAAAGTGCTATGCTGATCACTTGCTCTTTTGGTTATCTGCTTATCAGATAAAGCAGCTGAAGTTTTGAATGATTGTTACCACAGTCTTATAGGATAGAACCGGAAGAACACATGCCTGAGGGCCTAACAGAGGATTACAATTAGCAATTTGAAGAGCACCTGTATTGGTAGGTGATACTGATGCAAAGTCCTAGGAAGGCAGTCTGAGCTCAGTATTTCTCTCCTCACCTTTCAGCATATCTCAATTTATCAGTGTATATTTTCTTGCCCAAGTTCAATCAACAGTCTCTACTTATTAAAAGGTATTCTCACAGGAGCTGCTGTATTTAATTCCAGTGATGTATGAATGCAGATGCTGAATTACACTGTAGCTTAACCAGGCTCACTCTCCTGTCTTTCCTACTACCCACTATTGGCTTTCGGTACCAAACAACCCTGGAGTACATATATTTGTATATCATATGGGCAGAATATTCATTCTCCTCAACACATTTGTCCAAAAGAAGATCTTACAAACTTACTTTTATTTTTTTTATTCCAGTTGAGGGATCTAGTCTGTAAAATAAATAACAACAAAAAAAAATCAAACACAGCAATGGAGTATGACTAAGTGGGCAACTGCTTGTAAGAAAGAATTAACATGTGGGATTTATAGTAGACTGTGAGTTTACTATGCGTTAACATTTTAAAAGTCACATACTGCTATAGGTTTTTCATGCTCTATTATCGAATGTGAAATAAGGCTAATACTATTATTTACTCTACAAGATTATAGAAAGGATTAAACAAATTAATAAGAGGGTCTCAGAGAAGTACTTAGCATATTCTAAGCATTCAGAAAGTACCACTGTTTCAACAGAAGATTAAACCAGTGCTTGTTACAAATTGTTCATCTCGACTGAAATTCTAACAATGTCTGCTATAATTGGTGCTGCCCAGCACAATTAAGAACTAAATGTGCTTTCTTTCTGTTTGCATATTCTCTTTCTTGAATTAATTTTTATTCTTTGATAATTTTGTACATATATATATAATAAAATATGACCATATATACCCTCACTCCACATTTCTACCCTTCAGCTCCCCCCCCGAACTCCAAAATGTCTCCCTCCTGCTTCATGTCTTCCTCCTTGTCCTTCTTCCTCATCCTCTGCCACTTCCTGGTAACTCACAAAGTCCAAGTAGAACTACCTACATATGTGTGGGTGTAGGGCAACCCACTGGAACAGAAGGAATCTAACAATGGCAATAAAAAAAGAACAACTCTCCTTTCAGCAGCTATCAACTGACAATAGTGTCTCAGTAAGAACTGAGGCCTGGAGACCATCTCCTCCATTGATGTAGACATTTTGGTTGGCACAGCTGATGTGAGTTCTTGTGTACAATGGTGACGCCATGTTCAGAAGACAGTATTTCACAGTACTCCTCCTCATGCCCCAACTCTTGCATTCTTTCCGCCCTCTCCTCCTTGGTGCTCACTGAGCTGTAGTGGTGGGTGGAGGATGATAAAGATGTTTAGAGCTCAGCATTAAGTCTTGCCTTCTTAGGCCATTGTCCAGCTATAAGTCTCTGCATTGACTGCTGCCCACTGCAAAAAGAAGACTGTCTGACCAAGGTTGAGGGCAGCCCTTGTCTATGGGTGCAAACATAAATATTTAGAAGGCAAATTGACAACAGTTTTTGGTGTGCATAGACATAGATATTTTTGTACCATTAAAAGTTTTCTGTTGTTAGTTTTTTTCAATTGTGGTAAAATATGCAAAACAAAGTTTTGCCTTTTAGCCATTTTCAAGTAACCAGTTGAATGGTATTTGGTCTATCCTCACTGTTACATGAACATAAGCTCCTTACATGTCTGAAAAATCTTCTTATTGCTCAGCTGAAACTCTGAGCACATTAAATAATAATCTCTCATGACCCCTTCCAAATCCACTGAAAATTTTTGTTTTACTTTGGACAAAAAGCACTCACACAAAAATGCAATAAACATTTAATGTATATAGCTTTGTAAGTATATGTTTATGAAATTATCACCATAATCTGTTCCATAAACATATCCCTTTAAATGTATCCTTTCACATTATTTTTATTTCTTCAATTTATTATTTGGGAGTAAGAAGAGTTAACAAGATTTATCCTCAGAACAAAATACTAAGTATAAGATGCAGTATTATTTATTATAGAAAACATGTTGTACACAGAACCCCAAGACTTATTCATTTTGAATTACTGAAAGTTTACTCCCTTCAGGTAATACCTCCTGTTCATCCTTTTGACATTTCTCCTTTTTTTATTCATTTTACATACCAACCGCAGATCCACCTCTCATCCCTCCTTCTGCTCCCCCACCACCACTCCACCCTGACCCACCCCACATCCCCTCCTCCAAAAGGGTAAGTTCTCCCATAGTGGGACAGATTAGCCTGGTACATTCAGTTGAGGTAGAACCAAGCCCCTCCCCCCTGCATCAAGGGTGAACAAGGCATCTGACCATAGGTATTGGACTCCGGAAAGCCAGCTCATGCACCAGGGATAGATCCTGATCCCACTGCCAAGGGCCCTTCAAACAGACCAGAGACAACTATCTCCCACACATGGAGGGCCTAGTCCAGTTCCATATAGGCTCCACAGCTCTCAGTCTCAAGTTCGTGAGTTCCTATATGAGCTTGGTTCAGTTGTCTCTATAGCGTTCTCCATCACGATATTGATCCCCCTTGCTAATATAATCCCTCTTCCCTCTCTTCGACTGGACTCCTGGAGCTTGGCATGCTGCTTGGTTGTGGATCTCTGCATCTGCTTCCATCAGTTTCTAGATGAAAGCTCTATGATGACAGTTAGTGTATTCACCAATCTGATTACAGGGGAAAATGAGGTCAGGCACCCTCTCCACTATTGTTAATAGTCTAATCTGGGGTCATCCTTGTGAAGTCCTGGGAATTTCCTAAGCACCAGGTTCTCCCTTACCCCATAATGTCTCCCTCTATCAAGATTATCTCTTTCAATGCCCTCCCACTCTGTCTCTCCCCCAGTTCGATCATCCCATTCCCTCATGTTCTCATCCTCCATCCCCTCCACTCTATTGCCCCCCAATCCCCAGTTTACTCATGGAGATCTCCTCTGTTTCCCCTTCCCAAGGTGATCCGTATATCCATCTTAGGGTCCTCCTTGTTTCCTAGCTTCTCTGGAGCTGTGGGTTGTAGTCTGATTGTCCTTTGTCCACTTATGAGTGAGTACATACCATGCTTTTCTTTCTGAGTCTGGGTTACCTCACTCAGGATGATATTTTCTTGTTCTATCCATTTGCCTACAAATTTCATGATGTCATTGTGTTTTATGGCTGAGTAATATTCTGTTGTGTATATGTACCACATTTTCTTTATCCATTCTTTGGTTGAGGGGCATCTAGGTTACTTCCAGGTGTAAGAAGAATTTCTAACCAGTCTTATTAATAAACACGAGGAACAAGAAATAAGGGTGAAAATCTGACAGAGATCAGAGGAATTAGGAGCAAGCCACCACTCACCAACGCTGCCTCTACTTCCCAGGATTGAAGCGGAGGAAAGAGCGAGCCTTCCGGTCTAACCTGGCTTTTTATACCTGTCCATCTGCTAACTAATTTCCCATCCTCCCAAGCTACATCACTTCCTGTCTTGTCTGCATGGATCTTCAGAACTCTAAGGTTGATGCTGGGATTAAAGGCGTGTGCCACCACCTCCTACTGCTAGTTGGAGTCACAGAGAACCAAATGGATTAAGGGCGTGTGCTAACTTGCATGGCTATTGTTTTTCTATTAGTGGCTGGCAGCCCCGTTTTTCCTCTGACCCTCAGATAAATTTTATTAGGGAAGACAAATAAAATATCACCACATCCAGGTTCTGGCTATTACGAATAATGCTGCTATGAACATAGTTGAGCATGTGTCCCTGTGGTATGATTGAGTATCCTTTGGGTATATGCCTAAGAGTGGTATCACTGGGTCTTGAGGTAGATTGATTCCCAATTTTATAAGAAACCACCATACTGGTTTCCATAGTGGCTGTACAAGTTTGCACTCCCACCAGCAGTGGAGGAGTGCTCCCCTTTCTCCACATCCTCTCCAACATAAGCTGTCCTCAGTGTTTTTGATCTTAGCCATTCTGACAGGTGTAAGACGGTATCTTAGAGTCATTTTGATTTGCATTTCCCTGATGACTAAGGATGTTGAGCAATTCCTTAAATGTCCTTCAGCCATTTGGGATTCTTCTGTTGAGAATTCTCTGTTTAGCTCTGTAGCCCATTTTTTAATTGGATTGTTCAGTATTTTGCTGTCTAGTTTCTTGAGTTCTTTATATATTTTGGAGATCAGCCCTCTGTCAGATGTGGGGTTGGTGAAGGTCTTTTCCCATTCTATAGGCTGTCGTTTTGTCTTATTTACTATGTTCTTTGCCTTACAGAAGCTTCTCATTTTCAGGAGGTCTCATTTATTAATTGTGCTCTAAGTGTCTGTGCTACTGTTATTATATTTAGGAAGTGGTCACCTGTGCGAATTGCCATGATTTTTGCACTTGCCCTTTTTTCTCTGCTCCTATAAGTTTGATATTTTATATTAATCATTAAATTGATGCAATAAACCATTTATCCTCTGTATCTAACTTATTTTAGTTAGCATAACATCCTCCAAGTTGATCCATATTTTCAAATTTTAAAGACTAAATAGCATCCTATTGTAGTTGTATAATCCATTCTTTATCTATTCATCTGTTTATGGACACTTGGGCTAACTCTGTGCCTTGCCTATTGTGAATAATGCTGTAACGGATATCAGCATAGAGCCAGCAGATCCAGACCCTGACTTCAATTATAGATACAGTAAGATTACCATCATGAGAAAGTTTAATTTTTAATTTTTTGTTTAGCTCAGGTGTCAGTTTAATTAAATTTATACAATATAAGATATAGTGTAAAAAATTGATTACAAATGTGCATGATAAACCAGCCATCCAGGTATTACTGTTCAGGTTTCAAAGTCTCCATTACTGTTTGTTATTTGTTTATTTGTCCTTTTTATCTTTTAAAAAATTAGTTTTTTTATTTTTTGAAATTTTAGTTTTTGGGGGGAACTTCTATAATGTTTTATAGTGGACACTGCACCAGCTCACATTCTTTTTTTTCTGTTTTGTTTTCTTTC
>LZPO01078626.1:1468112-1480566 GCA_001675575.1 Neotoma lepida
ATATATATATATATATATATATATATATATATATAGGTGTTTTAAGTAAGCTTATGAAATAACATTTACCTATGGCATTTTCAAAAATCCTTCATGTTTTCCTCCTTTATCTCCTTCTCCCCCAGTTAAAGTCACCCTCCCCATTTTCCCCTTTTTCTTTTCACAACAATTGTGTCCTACTATTCCCCTCTCTATAGCTCCCATTGTTGCCCCCTTTCTACTTTATTGGCTTCTGTGGTTACTTCAAGTTACATCTGCATGTCTAAACAGCCAGAACTAAGATCTACAAATAAGAGAGAATATGATGTGTTGTTTGTCCTCAGTCTGGGTTACCTCCCTTAGTATAGCATTTTTAAGTTCCATTTATTTACCTGCAGATGAAATGTTATTATACCCAAGAGATGCCAAAAATTCCAGCAGAACACTTCTAGAAATGATTAATACATTTAGTGAAGTGGCAGGATACAAAATTAACTTATAAAAATCAGTGGCCTTCCTATATACCTGTGGGTAATGACCCCTTTGGGGTCACATATCAGATATCCTGCATATCAGATAGTTATGTTTTATAACAGTAGCAAAGTTATAGTTATGAAGTAGCAATGAAATAATTGTATGGTTGAGGGTCACCATAACATGAGGAACTGTATTAAAGGGTTGCAGCATTAGGAAGGGTGAGAACCACTGCTATATATCAATATTAAGCATTCTAAGAAAGTGATTATGGAAACACTCCATTCAAAGAAGCCTCAAAACAGTGACTAGGAATAAACCCAACCCAGAAGGTGAAAGACCTCCAGAATGAAAACTTAGTTTTTGATCATTTGCCATAGTGTTCTCCACAGTGGCTGCAATATTTTATTCTCCTCTACCAGAAATACAGAGGCTCCAATGGCTTACCATAAAGTACTTTTACAGGCTTTAATATAGCTGCTAGCATATTAAGAAATTATATATCAATCCACAATATTCAAGGGCTAAAGAGAGATTATCATTTGCTTTAATTTTCAATTGTTACTCTGGGGAGGCAGCACCAAGGCCAAAGAGTGGAGATTTGGGGGGCATCAATCCAGATGCAATTTGAAAGGGCTGCAGTGTTGGAGTTATCATAGAAAGGAGCCTTCAGTGGTCTCTTGAGGCTCTGTGTCTCTGTCAGGGACACAGCAAAGGAAATTAGTAAGCTAAGATGAAGCCTGAAACAGAGGTCCTCTTTGGCTTCATCAAAATAAAATATTCTGTCATATTAAACATGAACACTATAATTAACCAGCAAAAGTGGTTTCTGTAAAATGTTTTAGAATATCATGAATTTATAATAACCATACCTCTAAACATAGAATGCTTGTATATTAATAATCACCATAGCCTGAAGCCCCCAACAATGAATCCATTTTTCTAAAGGAAAACTTTGTTTAGGATTCATAACTGGGCACTGGAGAAATATTTTGTCTGTTGGCTATTTGACTATGAATTCTAGTTGCAGAAATTTTTGTTATAAGGTTATATTTGGGTTCTGTGTTCTCCCCTTCCCCAACTTCATTGGCCTCTCTATGAAAATCTATCCTACAGTAATGGATACCTCCTCCTTCTTTTTAATTCATTTGCAAATTAAAATGTATTATTGGCTTAGAGGGCCCTGGGATAGAATAGTCTCCTTAAACATGTTTAATTTAGTCAAGAGGGACAGGAAATTCGTTCCAGCATCCGTAGGGTGAGGAATTGGTTCATTTATTCCAATAGCAGTGGAAGAGCTCTATCCAAAAATTGAGGTCATTATGTTGCTTATTTTAAAACCTTTGGACTCTGCATACTTAATGAGAAATTTAATCCAATAATTTCTCACTAGCTGTGTGAAATCTAATGATCCGTTCCTGACAACAGTGATCCCCCAGAATGTTATGAGTCTTAAAATCAATAGCTTTCATTAAACATTAGAAAAACTGACATTTTTTGGCCAGAGCTTAGACCTGGTCAATGTTCCCATATGTGAATGGAAATTAAATAATGAACATAGAGACTAGATACATGGTTCTCACTGCTTCTGGTGATAAGAAAGCAGGCCCGTGTCGGGGTGTTACAGAGCCATCCTGTACTCTTGTCCTCCTATGAGCTCTGAAACAATGGAATGGGCTGTGTTCTTAGGAACTCGGGGCTCAGAAAATGCCCTAAATCAGTAGAACCTATGAATATATGTGGTGTCTAGATAAGGTGTAATACTTCATGAACAGAAGCATGATCCTGCTTTTTCTGCTGTGATTGGTTTTACATCAGCAACCCTGACAATTCTTACACACTTCTCTTTAATTCTCAATAGACAGCAGAAATCAGCTTTAGCAACATGGATAGATTTCAGAAATCACCTCCTTCCCAGTGTTGGTTATGCCAGGTATTATCTGTGTGCTCTCATCTAATTCTCTAACCTCGTTGGATTTTAAATTACTCTTTTGCTTGTTCGGTGAATCATAACAGTAGACCATATGATGTTGTTGAGTTCAATATGCAGATGCATGTTATAACAATCAAATGTTGGTAAAAGGAAACAATATAATATTTTCTGCCAATAGTATAATGTACAATAAATGGCAGACTTCTCTATGTAACACAGAATTGGCTTTAGAGGAGACTAGGATGTATTGTTCAAATAGTTAGCATCTCTGACTGTAACTTTTCCCTCTATATCACAGTGTCTGAAATTTTATTAAGACTTCATCCTCTTGTCTGTAAGAGATTTTCTAGTCTTTAGTAGTGCCTTGCAAATATGGAATATAAAAAAAAGAATTCTCTAAGAAATGGAACACTATACGCCAATAACTGACAACTCGTCAACTAATTAACATACCTTATTGGAAGTTAGTTGACATCTGGCTAGAATTGACCTTTGGGAATAACATCTAAGTAGTGTAGATTTAGCGCTCTAGGAAAGGAGTAATGTTAGTTAAAAGGAAACCAGGGGACAATAAGAAGTTTAGCCAGTGACCCTGTTTTTCACATCTTAAGTTCAGGATATTTAGGAAATAAGATAACGTTTGTAGGGACCAAAGTGAGCAACCAAAGATACATAAGCAATGGACACAAACCCTGGCCTTGTGTCATCTCTACCTTGGCTGACATGAACTAAGTTCTCAATGTCTGGTTCTTGTTCCCATCAGGCCATCTACCAATTTGCTAAGCCAGGCCCTGTGTTGCTAGCTGGTGCCAAAATTAAGAACCAGTTCCGAAGTAGCCAGGCCGAGGGGTTCTATCAGTACTCTTTCTCCTGGAGAATACCATTGCATTTTATTTATTCCCCTGTAGTGGTTATCTGTTTGTTCCACCTACACTTCCCACACCAGCAGCCGCAGAAGCTGTGGGCAGAAGATAAGTGAGTAGCCCCAATAGGGGCATGTGGGGTCTTTTCAGGAGCCACGCAGAGTAGCTGCAGGCCGTGGGGCTCCACACTGGGCATCAGATAATGCAGGAAATCCATGGATTATCGAGAAAAGGACTATTTATTAAAGGATTATGTGGGGGAACAACTCACTGATAACTGGATAAGGCAAATCCAGTCCCAGAGTCCCTGGAAGGCTGAGAACCGGTCCCAGGCTGCTTCATGCTGCCTGACTGGGTCTTCCCCGTCCAAGAGCTCGAGAGAGAAGGGAACCATGGAAGTGCTCCCCAGATCTTAAGCTAGCCAAGAGGCTACACCCTAAGGGCTGGTACCCCAGGGCCATAGGTGGAACAAATACCTACTACATTCCCCAGTTTTCAAGTATGTGTCTACTGGTGACTGGCATCCATGAAAACCAAGCAGGCAAAGCCGTTTATTTTCTCATTGTACCTATTCAATTACCTGACGCTCCCCACCATACTCTGACACAACTCTAAGTGTAGTATGACTAGTGTTTCTGATTTGTGATTTCAAATTATAGGTCTGTATTTGATTTCTTAGCAGTCCATGATATTATTGGTTTCTGTGTAGGCATTTCATGTGCAAATTAAGGCTTTATGGTCATTAGTGCTGCTTGCCTATCACCTATGATGTGCAGACCTGAGAATCATACCTAGAAGTGACAACAGTCACTCTTGCCATAGTCATTTCAGAGAAACCATGTTAAAAGTTTATTTTATTTCTTACATAATTTGTATTTTATAGCTTTTATGAACAAAAAGATCTAATTTGCCTTTAAATGGCTCTAGTATTCAAAAAGGCTATAAAGTATTTTGGGGTTTAAAAAATAGACAGGGCAGCTGATAGTTGTAGGATGTAGGATCCCTATGCTTTAGTGGATGACCTTACACCCATGCATATATGGGCAACACTGACTGGACTAAGTCATGGAGTTGGAAGGACTAGGTGTTGGGAGGTGTGTGGGGGAATTGAATGGGAAAATGTAGAATAGATATAATTATATTTCATTGAATGCCTATATGAAATTCTCGAGAATAAATTAAAAAAAATGAAATCATCAGGGTAGTGTACAGTACCACATTATACCTATCTAGTGGATAATATAACACATAACTGAGGTCTATAACGGTGAATCTCTACTTGTTGTCTGCAGAGTTCTAAATAAATGGTATCCAAACTGAGATGCCAGAGGAAAAATACTAGAAATTCTAATATCTTACCTTTTTTTATAGTGAACGAATTAAGTTGTACTTAATATTTAATGCCCATATTGGCACTGGCACCCTTCAGTATCTACGTCAGAGGGTCTTGTGCCACCTAAGACTCATAAGGCATTTCAAAAGAAGGCTACTGTTTTCATTACCTTTCTGTTGATATAATAAACCACAATGAGCAGAAGAAACACTTAGGAACAGTTTAGCTAGATTTATGGTTTCAGGTGGTTAAGAGTCTACCATGGTGGGGAGGCCTGGCAAAAACACCGGGCATGGTAACAGGAGCAGAAAGCTGAGGGTGTACCTTTTCAAATGCAAGGGGGGGGGGGGATCTAGAAATGATGAGAGACTTTGAATTTCAAAGCCAGCCCACAGTGACTTCTTCCTCTAGAAAGGCTATATCTCCTAAACTTTCCTAAATAATGCCACCAACTACAGACCAAGTATTCAAATATTCAAATACCTGAGCCTATGGTGAATATTTTGCCTTCAACCCACCATATTTATGAATTCCAGAACTATAGACTCATTTATTAGTTTTCAAAACTCTGTGATACACGGTAGTTTATATATGCTCAGATGAATATACTTATGTCATTAATTAAACAAAAATTCACAAAATAAACATGTGGCTTAAATAAATATTTGTTTAAACTGACATTGGTCTAAAGATCATATTAATAATGTTAGTGGAGCCGGGCGGTGGTGGCGAACGCCTTTAATCCCAGCACTCGGTAGGCAGAGGCAGGCAGATCTCTGTGAGTTCGAGGCCAGCCTGGGCTACCGAGTGAGTTCCAGGAAAGGCGCAAAGCTACACAGAGAAACCCTGTCTCGAAAAAAACCAAACAAAAAAAAATAATGTTAGTGGAAATGAACAGTAATAAATAACAAAGTTGACACTCTGCTTCTAGTACAAGATTTTCATCAGTCATTGATTTATAAGGTGAAAACTGAGGTGACCTTATTAATTTGGAAAAACAGTAGTCAAAAATAAAGCCAAAGAAGAAAAAAAGATTAAGAATACTATTTGAAAATAATACCCTATATTTATGTCTGTTATCCTTAATGATCAAATTTTATCCTAAGAATATAGTTTGCATTGAGATATTAATGAATTACAATGAAATTTGCATATCATAAATAGACAAGTGAATTTACATATATTAGGATATAGCTTCCAAAATGTTTCTGTAGTGGAGGGCATGATCAAATAATTTGCAGCTACAAGTCTAGAGTCTGTGTACCTTGTCCTGGGTGTGCCTTTGCTTAGACTTTTGAAGACTTAACTATGAAGATTTCCATGTATAGAATACTTCTTCTTCCCCCACACCTTCGCACACTCTGTTCTTCTCTGGTATTACTCTTATTCTCTGACTGTTTCCCTAATTCTTTAGATCCAAGGCACTCCAGTATTCCTTTCAGTCATGTCTTATATGTATATAGGCTTATATGTACTCATTAAAAATTTCTCAGAAGAGTTTAATAGTTTGGCTCTTGATACAAATACATCTCCTCAAATGAGCTCTGTCTCTTTTTTTCTAGAATGTAATTGGATTTTGGATAATTCCATAAAAGAGAGACCTCTTTAAGATTCAGGTCAAGTTGTTTTTTTAGTCTAGTTGTATTTGCTGATTTGAAAAATATTTGCTTTTGTGGACTCATATCATCATATTTTTCAAAGGTCTCTAGTAATGTTGAATTTTATCCAAATCAAAACAATGGCAAGATTATTATCAGTAAATAAAATAAACATTCAATTAATTGGATTTTAAAAAAGAACTCTGAAGTGTCTTCCAAATAACAGACACCATAGGTTGATTTTTTTGTGAGCTGGAACTTCATTTGTGAACAATAATAAAAAAAAATAACTCAACACGGTTTTCCAAGGCAAAAGTAACCCATCTACTGACCAGTTTGGGGGCTGATTTTGTATATGGTTAAGGTGTTCCATTCAGTCAGGTGATTAGAAGTCTTCCTGTCTCTTGTTTCTTTCTTTTTATTGGTACTGTTCTCAACAGAGCTCTTCCCAACTGCTAGAAAATGTAGGAGTCAACATCTCTAGGCTTTTTTGTCCTATAATTTCACATGATGGCTGGATGTTCTTTACTCCTATTGGCCAGGCCCGGGTCATGTGTTTCTATGAGAGCAGAGGGATGCTGTGCTAACCTCATCAAACCCATTCTAAATCCAGAATGGTGGGAGGTTTGCTTCCTAAAGGCAATTCAATGTGTTATTAGTAGAGGAGATAGCAATGAAATGAGTTTCAAAAGCAAACATGAGGCTTCTTTATTGGGAAATAGTTTGAGCTAACTGTGGGTCCTTGGGGGCTGATAAATTGCTCTGATTGTTTGCACGGTTTTGTTATCCTCGAGCTTTACTTGTAAAGACGGCCTTGCTATTTATTATACATAACAGATATAATGAATATGAAAAGGTCATCTCAAATGCCTCAAGTGCATTCAGTGCCCCTTGTGTCTTTGCTCTTTCACAGTCAATATGGAAGGCAAGATCCCCTTTCTAGTACGGGTTGTGAGTTCTGAGAGATCACCAAAGGAGCTGTGTATCACCCTAAAAATTAAGAACTTACATTTTCTTTAATATATAGAGATTTCTATATCCATGGGATCTATTCATAATTACAAAAAAAGGACTAGAAGATACTTCTCTATGTGTAATGCCTTGAGGATAAAACCTAAGGTTTACCAGAAATCTCCTCTTTTTTTTCCTATATTTCCCTTTATATATGTGGGTCCTCACATAATGATGAACAAGAAATTCATTTTATAATATGGGATATCCAATTGAACTGCTAAATTAGAAAGAGACTTAGCTTTAGTAGCCACAACGAGAAAAATATACATTTTGTATTGTCTGAAACACTGAAGATATTTCTTTAATAGAAGGATTCAAAGAAATGCTGAATGGGGCTGATGGCACATAGTTGCTAAGAAAATCCCTTGGCACTGGAATATGTAATGTTGACAACTCTCTTGGGCTTTCTAGATGGTTACCAGTGAAAGGAGTGTAGACGGAGAAAGGAAAATCATTACTAATGTTTTCATCCTCATTTAGTACAGATTGAGCATATTATGATACAAATGTTAATGCATCATGAAGACAGAATTATTGACAACTCTCAGCAGTAGCTGAAGCATGCACGGGATGCTTAGCGTGGCTCCTTGGGGGAACATTTTGCAAATAGTATGAACTGGATGGGGGAAGAGGAAGAAGGGTTAGGAAATGAGATTATTATCACAGGGATTTTTCCAGCCTGTTCAAGCTCTTGTTAATTGTATTCAGTTCTTGTCACTGTTGGTAAAGTAGGGGTGTGTGACTGAAATTATGAATATGAGGCCTTCCAGCTTTCTCATTCATTTGTAACCAGAGTCTGATTGACTGACACAACTGAGTTTGCACTTTAAACAGCTTTTTGGCATCCTTCCTCCACCTAATACAATGCAGATAATTCCCTGACAGTGTGCCAGAGATAATGCAATTATCATTGAGTTTCCTTACACATGTTTTGTATTATCTACTTAAAAGAATTTTATTTCCTTGCTGCAATCTATTCTAACTTGGACCTGAATATCTTAAATGAGACAAAAGGATAAACTGGCCATGGGCTAAGAGGTGTTTGCTACCTCTGCCACTCCTGTGAGACAACACCTTCCTCCATATGTGTTAAGAAGGGGGTAAGAACCTGTAGCTTTTCATCCCCAGGGACATCTGTAATACCTTCAAGATATTTATGTGGCCATATGCGGTTAGTACCTTCATAGGAAGATATCTTGAAGGCATTTTTAATTAATATACTTCCCTTTAGGAAATGATACACCAGGAATTTTCCAGCGTATTCTAGCAGACCCTGTGGAATGTTTAAGAAGTCCGCATAATAGATGCCTTTCTTCTCCTTGCCTCACCCAATAAAGACACTCCATTATCCTCTTCCCCTGGAAGTTTATTTGTCTGAAACAAGGTCTTGTTATGTATCCCAGCTGGCCTTGACTTTGTAGTCTTCCTGCTTCAACTTTCCCAGTGCTGACATTACAGATACATACCACCTCACTTAGTGCAGAAAGTTCTTTATCACTGAAAGATAGACAATGTAACTTAACACTCATTTTTCTCAGTGGGATTTTACGGTGCTACCTTCCTATTCACATAGTGACGCCTTCTAATTCCTAGAAACCAGAATCATTTCCGCCCTTGCAAAACTATTAGCCTTCCCAGACCTTTTTTTCCCTTGTAGGCCTTAATACTGAATATATGATAATAAGCTATGTGCCCACCTTGGCCCACACATGGTTAGATACATGCTCTGAATTTTGTAGTTGATGATTGATCTTAACCGTACAACTGGGACAGGTGCAAATTCAGAGAGCTAGGGAAGGAAGGATCGCGGTTAGTCTAAGAATCATTTCAATATGTCAATGTGGATAGAGGAAATCTGATAAGGCCCCACCCTAGATGGAGAGATACAGGAAATTACTGCTGAGAGAGGGAGAATTAGTCTTTCCCAAGAATGAGCTCTCTAATTGACTATCCAATACAAATGGTCAGCCCTAAAAAAATACACATATAAGCAATGCTAAACGGACTTAACAGGTTGTATTTATATATTTATAAATGATAATAATTAAAGAAAAATAATGAATTTAAGAGGGAGTAAGGATTGGAAGGCGAGAACTGGCATGGGTTATAGGGAGGAAAGAGAAGATGCAAGTGATGTAGTTATATTCTAATTAAAATATAAACATTAAAACTATACTTAAAATATAAATATTTTAAAAAGAATCATCACAATACAGGCATATCATGAAAAGAAAAATAGTGCAATATGGTGTTTGGGGAAACATAAAATGAGCTTTGATAAGTATATTTATTTCTACCTTGAATAATCAAGTTAATCAGAAATCTCCTACATAGAGGGGGGCATTACTTGAGTTCCCCCTTTACTCCCTGCCACAAACAGCAGGAAAACTGTCATATTGTTCACATGAACAACTACGTTGACTTCCACCAACGTGCAGGTGAGCATTTGATAGAGGATGGGAGTTCAATGTTGCAGACCACACTAATTGGATTTTCATTGAACAGTTAGGCAGATACAACATAATACAATTAAAACAGTATCTAACCTGTAGCCTTCAGGAATGTTTTCTTTCCTGACTAGCCGATTTGTTTTCAAAACACAGATCATACTTTTTGTATGCCAGGCACTCATTTAAGCATTTCATGAATATGAACTCGTTCAATCTTCATGTCAATCCCAGCATGTGCTTACTAAGTATGGCCTCATTTTATGGGTAAGAAATGTGAGGTGCAGAGTTCTTAAAAAACTTGCCAGAGGTGACACCACTAATAAATAGAAGGACAGATTTTGAAACCCAGGTAGTTTAACTTTGGGCCTGCTTGCATAACTACTGTACAGCTCTACCTCCTTTACTTTCTCTGTTTCCCTGTCTACACTCACCTCTCTTCCAGCACCAGGCCTCATCCTTCCCAAGGTGGTCTTTGGTTTTTACAGTACTTTTCTCTGGTGTATTATGGATGAGCATAATGCACCATGTGAGGAAGAGGATGAGGAAGAGTAAATAGCTCTGATAGGTTATAGCTCTTTCAATTTGTTCACTTCCTTCTGCGGCCTCCACCCACCCATGTTCATTTTGATGAAAGTTTGCACTCCAGATACCCAATCAATTGCTTGTCCCATGGAAAAATTGAAAGTCAGAGAAAAATTTGGGTGATGAGGCTCATTTATTAGCATGTTAGTTACTTTCCTCATTGCTGTGACAAAATCATTCGAACCCAACTGACTGAAGAATTAAAGCACTAGCTTTTGAAATAAATTCAGATTCCTTGGACATACTAGTGGAGAATTTGTTCAGTGGTATGCGTCCGGGTAATGGTCTGTGACACCTATCCTTAAAAGGAAAGCAGAAAATCAAGAAAGAAATAAAATTATGTTTATCACCTATCATTTTTATAGTGTAAATAATTCTACCATGGCTTATTTAATGGTGCATATATGGAGGCATTGAACTCAGAGTTGGGGGAAATGTGCACATTTAGGTACTTCAAGACTAATACAAGCTGAATATGGGAGGATGTCGATAGGAAATTGGCAGTGGTATAGAAAGAAGTAGGACACCAAGTACCTCTATAGTGTTCAAAGCCATTTCTCACTTGAAAGATATAATTTTTACTCAAAGATACAATGTTTTCTGTTTTAGTATTATTCTTTTCTTCTAGCCCTCTCTGCAAACATTCAGTACCTTCCCAAGGAGAAACAGCTTAGTATCCTCCTCCATGAAGCCTTCCTAGTGTCATTTCCCATTATTGGAGGCATGCCCCTTAAACAAATAAACCAGGAGCATGGTACTAAAAAGCTCTAGGACACAGTGACAAGAGCCTAGATTTGGACTCCTGAAGCTCGGCCTGGTGCCCGGTGTGGATCTCTGCATCTGCCTCCATCAGTCTCTGGATGAGGGCTCATGGGGGCTCCTCAGCTATTGGTCGACAGTTCATGTGGCTCCACTAGTTTGGTTGGCCATCTCTGTATATCTTCCCATCATGATCCCGTTGTCTCTTGCTCGCAGAAGCCCCTCTCTCTTCTATCAACTGGACTCCTGGAGCTCGGCCTGGTGCCTGGCTGTGGATCTCCGCATCTGCCTCCATCAGTGTAAGATGAACTTCTAACCAGTCTTATTAATAAACACACAGAACAAGAAACAGGGGTGAAAATCTGACAGAGATCAGAGGAATTAGGAGCAAGCCACCACTAGCCTCACCTCACCAACGCTGCCTCTACTTCCAAGGAGGGAAGCGAAGAGAAGAGAGAGACTTCCGGTCTAACCGGGCTTTTTATGCCTGTCCATTCTGCTAACTCATATCCTATCCTTACCAAGCTACATCACTTCCTGTCTTGTCTGCATGGACCTCTAGAACTTATGGCTGACTCTGGGATTAAAGGCATGTGCCACCGCCCCCTTCCCCTAGTTCCCAATGTGACCTTGGAGTCACAGAGAAACAAACAGATTAAGGGCGTGTGCTAACTTGCATGACTATTGTTTTACTACTAGTGGCTGGCAGCCCTGTTTTTCCTCCAATCCTCAGATAAATTTTATTGGGGAACACAGATAAAATATCACCACACATCAGTCCCTGGATCAGGGCTCTGTGTTGACAGATAGGGTATTCATCCATGTGAATACTCATTGGAGTATGTCAGTACAGGCTTGCTCTCGATTATTTCCAGTAGTCTAAGGTGGGGTCATCCTTATGGATTCCTGGGAACTTCGCTAGCACTCTGTTTCTTCCTGTTCCCATGATGTCTTCACTTATCATGGTATCTCTTTCCTTGCTCTCCCACTCTGTCCCTGTTCCAGCTCGAACCTCCCGTTCCCCTATGCTCTCATCCTCCATCCCCTGCCCCCCATTTCCTCCCCCTCATTCCTAGTCAGCCTATGTAAATCTCATCCAGTTCTCCCTCGCTGGGTGATCCATGAGTCCTTCTTAGGTTCCTCCCTGGAGCTGTGGATTGCAGTCTGGTTATCCTTTGCTTTACATCTAGTATCCACTTATGAGTGAGTACATAACACGTTTGTCCTTCTGGGTCTGGGTTACCTCACTCAGGATGATATTTTCTAGTTCCATTCATTTGCCTGCAAATTTCATATGGTCATTGGTTTTCTCTGCTGAGTAGTACTCCATTGTGTATATGTACTGCGTTTTCATGAGAGAGAGGAGAGATTCTATGAACAAAGGACATCGAGATCATGAGGGGAAAATGTGCAGAGATGGCCAGCCAGGCTGGTGGAAATGCATGAACTGTGGACCAATAACTGTGGAG
>LZPO01078626.1:1500178-1510908 GCA_001675575.1 Neotoma lepida
CCCTCAGGTTCCCAATCCTATCCACCCCAGTCCACCCACAAAATCATATCTATTTCCCCTTCCCAGGGAGATCTGAGTATCCCTCTTGAACCTACCTTGTTACCTAGCCTGTCTTGGTCTGTGGATTGTAGCATGGTTATCCTTTACTTTACAGCTAATATCCACTTATATGTGATTACATACCATGTTTGTCTTTCTGTGTCTGGATTACCTCACTCAGGATGAGTTTTTCTAGTTCCATCCATTTACCTTCGAATTTCATGACATCATTGTTTTTAACAGCTGAATAATACTCCATTGTGTAAATATGCCACATTTTCTTTAACCATTCTTTGGTTGAGGGTCATCTAGATTGTTTCCAGGTTCTGGCTATTATGAATAATTCTTCTATGAACATAGTTGAGCATGTGTCCCTGTGGTATGATTGAGCATCCTTTGAGTATATGCCCAAGAGTGGTATAGCTGGGTCTTGAGGAAGATCGATTCCCAAAGTCAAAACAACACTGAGATACCATCTTACACCTATCAGAATGGCTAAGATCAAAAACACAAGTGACAATTCATGTGGGAGAAGATGTTGAGCAAGAGGAACACTCCTTCATTGTTGATGGGAGTGCAAACTTGTACAGCCATTTTGGAAATCAATGTGGCAGTTTCTCAGAAAATTAAATGGCTTTTAGTAAAGTGACACTGTATTTCCAAACAGTCTCATCTTCATTAGGAATGATCTATAGTTTGAGGTTAGAAAACATGATGGTTTTCTTTCTTTATATTTTTATTTTACTCACTATCTGTGGTGATATTTTATCTGTGTCCCTCAATAAAAAATATCTGAGGATTGGAGGAAAATGGTCAGCCAGCTGCTAGTAGTAAAAAAAGTCATGCAATGTTAGCACATGCCCTTAACCCATCTGGTTCTCTGTGAGTCCAAGGTCACATTAGGGAACAAGCTGGAAGGTGGTGGCACACGCCTTTAATCCCAGCATAAGCCATAGCGTTCTGGAGGTCTGTGCAGACAGACAGGAAGTGATGTAGCTTGGTGGAGGGAGGAAATGAGTTAGCAGAATGGACAGGCATAAAAAGCCTGCTTAGACAGGAAGTTGCTCTCTCTTCGCTTCACTCTCCTTGGAAGCAGCGACAGCGCTGGTGAGGTGAGGCTAGCTGGTGGCTTGTTCCTAATTCTTCTGATCTCTGTCAGATTTTTCACCCCTATTTCTTGCTCCATGTGTTTATTAATAAGATCATTTAGAAATTCGTCTTACAACTATCATTAATGTGTATTAATGCAGGTGTGTTTGTGTCTGACATGCCTATAGAGGTCAGAGGATAACATTTGGTCATGGGTCCTATTCTTCTACTGGGTTCTGGGGATAAAACTCAAGTTTTTTTTTTAACCCCCTGAGTCATATTATTGGCCTTATCTATGATCATACCACACTAAATGCACGTTATTTTGCCTGACAAAAAGATTGTTTTGCTCTGGAAGGGAGACTTTGATGGTTTGCGTGGTAGTATGTGAATTAGTGACCTGTAAGAGCAGATGACTTCATATATATCTATTTCATCCCTATAATTCACAGGCTACATAAGGATCATACTTTTGTCATAGAATTTCTATGACAATCCAGCCAGTGACCTTCATCTTGATATGCCTTGAATCTGAGTGGCCTCTGAAGGGCAAGTTCATAAGGAAAGAATTGCATTCATTAGAGGGGCAGATGGCTACTAACTGTTAATTGGCAATTTCCTCAGGGTTTAGCTCCTACATTATTCTAGTGTGAATGCACTATAATGGAAGGAAACAATTTTTACCTTTAAGTCTTTATAGCCTAATTGTTAATAGCCCATGAAAAATTAAATTGAAATTACTATGAGTATTTCAGTAATGGAGGTACACATTGTGTACACATTTCTATTACATTTTCTTCTGAATATATTATACTACTAAACAATGCCTGTGTCTTATTCAACAGCTCTGTATCTAGACTAGAAAAGGATACTTGCCACATTGTTTGTCACTGAATGAAGAGCTATTTGAGCAGACTATTAGATGATGTTGAGTGAATACAAGTAACGTTGGGATGCAATGAAGTCTAAAAGCCATGATGTATTGAAGGAATATGTCACATTATTCCATAATGAGGAAGGGGACCCACTATGAAATAACTACTTCAGAGAAAATTCTATTTCAGTAATATGGTCTTTACTAGGACATAAATGTGACTTTGCCTTCCATTGAGATATTTTACAAAAGATGTGTATGAGGGAGCTGGGGGAGAAGATTCAGTGTTTAAACCACTTGCTGTGCAACCCTGATACTTGGGTCTGGATCTTCTGACACTATATACCAGTATTATTGTGTTAGGATGGAAGATGGAGTCAGGAGAATCATCAGGAAGTTCATGACTCAGCTAGCCTAGAATACATGGAGAAGTGGCATAAACAAGAGAAGCCCTTGCTTCAAACAAGGTGAAAGGCAAGAGTGGACTCCAAGTTACACACACACACACACACACACACACACACACACTGATGAAAAAGATACATGTATCAGATTATTGTATTGTACCCGTGTCAGTCAGTTTGTCTTCTGCTTCGTGCCTATTTCTGAGGATAGACATTGTGTATCTTATAATTTTCTGAGCTTTCTGAGCCTTGTAAATTTTGTTAACTCCTTAGATTTATGAGCCTCAATCCTCTCTCCATGAGGGAAGGTTTTGTTTTGGAGGTGTTTCACAACACCGTAAATGTTAGAGAATACCAGCGATAAACTATTTGTAAGGGGAGAAGATTTGTCCAATCATTTTGAAAGTTTCAGTCAATGGTCACTAGGCCCTAATACATTAAGCCTGTGGTAAAACAAACAAACAAACAAAAAGCAGCATAACAGAATTAATAAAGCAAAGTTGCTTGATCTGGGACAGCTAGGAAGTAGAAACAGAGAGAAAAGGAGAGAAGAGATCTGGAGTTCAATACTGCTTTCAAGTACATTTCCTCAATTACCTGATTTCTTACCTCCTAAATGTTCTGCTTTCCAGTAATACTATAGCCTGCAACCAAGCCTTTCTCATAACATTTATCAGGCATTTAAGATCTACACCAGAGGGTCTGGGGAGGTGGCTCAATGCTTACGAGTATGTAGTGCTCTTGGAGATCACTGTTCTGAGAGTCATGTTGGGTAGCCCACAACCCTCTGTAATTTCAGTTCAAGGGAAACCCAAGGTCTCTGACTGCCGTGGACATTTGTAATGCTGTGCACGTAACTCACACAGACACAAATGCTGTGGCAGTTTGAATGAGTAAGTCTTCCACAGATGCACGTATTTGAATATTTGTTACCCTGTTGGTTATGCTGATGGGCGAATAGCAGATTGTCCCCTGAGGAAAATAACAATGAGAACAAAAGGTAACATCATCAAATCAGCACTCACAATTTCCAGAAGAAACAGACAAGGACATTGAGGCTGCCAACTGAAGTTCCCAATTGAGCTTCCTCTCCACAGCTGATCTTCCCTAGGCTGAACTTTGCAAGGATAAATTTCTAGATTTCCTTTCCCACTGTAGGCTGAGCTTCCATCTTACCATCTACAATGGAGCAGAGTACTGTTACCTTCACTTTTTCTGGGATGGTATTAAACAGACCCAAGCAAAAGCTGAATAAACACTGCCTCTCATACTGACAAACCACACTTAAACATCATGACACTCTGTGATGAAGGTTAAATAGGGTCTAGAGCAGTGCTTCTCAACATGTGGGTCGTGATCCCTTGGGGGTTACATATCAGATATCCTGCATATCAGATATTTACATTGTGATTCATAATAGTAGCAAAATTACAGTTATGAAGTAGCAATGAAAGTAATTTTATGGTTGGAGTCACCACAACATGAGGAACTGTATTAAAGGGTCGCAGCATTAGGAAGGATGAGAACCGCTCGTGTAGAGACTCACAATCTTAACACCTAAATACTCAAGAAAATTGAAAGTTACTTGTACTAAGAACAAACAAAACCATCACTTGAATAAGAGAAGATAATTAGCAGATAATAACACTGAGAAATCTCAGACACTGGAATTATCTGATAAGGATTTAAAAGTATTAACTATAAGAAAGTGATTCAATTAACAATAATAAAAAGATACCTCAGCAAAGAAATAAAAAAAAATAAAACAGCTAAAGAGTGGAGTAAATTTGAGAGAGAGTGGGGGACATGGGAAGAGTGGAAATGATATAAATACAGTGTTCATGTATGAAGTTCTCAAAATTTTTAAATTATAAAAAAGAATTAGTGAAATAATGGAAATCATGCAATCTGAGCAACAGAGAGAAAATACACTGAAAAGTAATTAAGATGAATAGAATCTCATGGATGATAAACGGTAACAGACGATCTCACATTCCTCTTTGTCAAGAGTGTTGAAAAGACATGAGAAAAAATGAGTTCTGAAAACCATGAACTGATGAAACAGAATATAAAAGCTTCCCAGATGGGACAGAATATACACACCTATAAAATAAATAGTATGGCATACAAAGGGATGGAATTAGATCAATCTCCCTTTCTCTGCAAATTAACAACTATTTAAAGATCTTAGTATATAAGTCATGTAACACTGAAATGGCTAGAAAAAATTCCAAACATAGGTTTAGGTAAAACTTTCTAAGAGAGTGTCATTAGCACAAGAAATTGCTTTGAAGACTGCCAGGTAAGATTGCATATAATTTCTGCACAGATTAGGAAATGATCAGCAAATAGAAAACATACAGAATGGGAAAAAGTCTTTTCCAACTATACATCAGACAGAGGATTAATACGTAGGATATATAAAGAACTGCAGAACTTAAATAAAGAAACGTACTATCTCATAGTGAGATTTAACTGTTAATCTGATAGCCTAGAGTCACCTAAAAAGGGATCCTGAAATCAGATTGGCCTGCCAGCATGTCTGTGGGGGAGCTGTCTTGATTGTAAATTGATACAGAAGGGTCAAGCCCATTCCTTGGGCAGATGTTCCTAACATATATAAGAAAGCTAGCTAATCATGAACCTGAGAGCAAACCAGCAAGCAGCAATCTTTCAGGGTTAACTGCTCTAAGTTCTTGCCCTGACATCCTTTAAGAGCAGATTGTGCCCTGTAAGTGTAAACCAAATAAATCCTTTACTCCTCTGAACTATTTGTTGTCAGAGTGTTTTATACAGCAATAGACAGGAAACTAGAACATCATCTAATCAATAAATGGCTTAATGAACGGAATAGACAGTTCTCAAAAGACAAATTACCAATAAATGTTCTTGAAAATGGTGCCTGGAGATGATAGCTCAGTGGTTGAGTAGATGCTGCTCTTCCAGAGGACTAGAGTTTGGTTCCCAGCACCTATACTATCGATTTCACAGTGACACCCTCTTTTATCCTTCTCAGGAACCTGCATGCACATGCGAAATCAATCTCTCTCTCTCTCCCTCTCTCTCTCTCTCTCTCTCTCACACACACACACACACACACACACACACATATACATACATAACTGAAATATTTTTAAGGTTTTAGAATGTTTTCAACAGCTTTGCTATCAAGGGAATAGTGCTTAAAGCTACTTTGAGATCTCATCTCAACTAAGTCAGAATGGCTGTCATGAGGAATGCAAATGACAGCAGATGTTGGGAAGAATTAGGGGAAAAGAAATGCTTACTGCCTGCTGCTGGGGATGTAAGTTTGTGAAGCCACTATGGAAATCAGGATTGATATTCCTCAAAAAGTCAAAATTAGAAATACTGTATAACCCAGCTATATCACTCTCAGGTATGTACCCCTCGACATATAAGTCAGCATCACAGAATATTTGTATGCCCATGTTTGTTATAGCACTATTCACAATAGCCAGGCAATGGAGCCAGCCTCAATATTCATTAACATGAGAACAGATTTTAAAAATGTAGTCCATATACACAATAGACTTTCATTCAGCTATAAAGAAGAACAAATGAAATCATGACATTTTAAAGAAAAAAGATCAGAATTGGAACTTATTATGTTAGTCGAAATAAGCCAGACTCAAAAAGAAAATTACCATGTTTCTCCTATGAGTTTTCTAAATTTGTATATAGGTATATATGTGCATGCATTCATACACATACACACACATTGAAGTGCTAGAAACACGACGTTAAGAAGGTAAGAAAGGATCTGAAGAAGAAAGAAATTAATGGAATACACATAACCTGAAAGTTGAAGGGGGTAAGGATGCGGATCATTCAGGATGGAGAAGGCGGTGGGGGAAGAAAGTGGCATGTGAAACTGATAAGAAAATGTCTTAGTTAACCCCATTACTTTAGATGCTAACTTAAATTACTCATTAAAAATTACAGAGACCTGTAAGCAGGTAGAAAAGAACTCAAAATTAAAAGCAATATCAATACATTATTTCTGACAAAAAAGAATTTGTGTGACCCCCCTAAACATGGTAAATACAAAGGAACTCATAATAATATCTCACAATAATCAAAATTTTGAAAAATAAGCTAATGTGAAGGAAGCCAGAGCCAAAAAGCAAACTATAATGTGTTAGTTGAGGTTCTCTAGAGGAATAGGAGAAATAGAATAATATAATTTATCAAAGTTAAATGTCGTGTGTGACATGAAAATAGAAAGGAGGATACTAGAGGTGAGAAAACAGAAGGGCTGCAGAGGGAATGGGGAAGAAAGGGGTACGGGAAACAAAAATGTCTTATTTGGAAAACTGCCTCGATGAAACCTAAATCATTGTAAGCTAACAAAAATTAATTTGTTTACATGGTAAGGACTGGCAATCTATGTGCTGCAGAGGCTGAGGACATAGTTGTTGCTCAGTGAGAATGGATACCTCAGCAACCCCAACATGGTACCAAAGGCCTGGAGGATTTCTGGAGACATACTGGTCTTTGAGTCCACACTGGAAGACTGAAGAAGCTGGATTCAGATGGCAGTGAAGGATGGAAGTGGGGATGACAATAGTAATAAGAGAATAGTCCCACTCAACAGCAAGACCTTTAGGTAGGCTTTCTATTGCTGTGATTAAACACCATGACTGAGGCAATTTATAGAAGGGGAGCTGATTTTAGACTTAACTGCTGCAGAGTGATGAGTCCATCACCATCACAATAGGGAAGCATTGCTGCAAGAAGCAGGCATGGCAGCAGGAACAGTTAAGTGCTTGCAACTGGAACCACAGGCAGGAAACAAAGAGCAAACTTAAAATAGGATGAGTCTTTAAGTACTCAAAACCCACCCCCTTGTCATACTTCCTAAGCAAGGCCATGCCTCCTAAGCCTCCCCAAACAGAGCCACCAGCTGGGGATGAAGTATTCAAATGCCAAAAACCATGGGGGACAGTTTTCATTTAAACTACCACATTCTTACTCCCTGGTCCTATTGTTCTCATGGCCAAATAATAATGCAAAATGCTTTTTTTGAAGTACAACTTCAAAAGGGTATTCAAATGTCCAAAGTCTAATGTCTCTTCTGAGACTCAAGGCAATCCCTTAATTATAATTCTCTGTAAAACCAAAAAGCAAACTACATACTTCCAATAAGCAGTGGCACAGAATTTATATTACCATTCCACATGGAAGAATAAGGACATAGTGAGGAAATAATGGACCAATGCAAGACTGGAACCCAGCAGGATAAACTCCATATCCTGTAGTTTCATGTCTGATGTCAAAGACTTAGGTGGCTCTGCCCCTCCAGCTTTTCTGTTTGCAAGATACATCTCTCTCTCTCTGGCTTGTTCATTCCCTGTCTGCAGCTGTCCTTGGAAGATATCCCACAGCTCTGGCATCTCCAAAATCTTGGGATCTCCACCATAATGCAGACTTTACTTTCACAGCTTCATGCAATGGCTTCTCAGGAGTCTCTGTGTAGGGACTTCCTTGTCACATGCCTGGGCTGAATCCTTAGTATCCCTCATGATTTTAAAGCTAGCACCATGTGTGAAGCATTACCAAGTTTGGCTACCAACTTAGAATGGACATGACCCTCTACCTTTTAATCACAATTACAGTAACTTTTGTTTGTTGTTATTTTCTAGGAGCAGAATATTTTTAGGCCTCTTCTTTTCACAAGTTAGAAGCTTATGTGGGTGGGGTCTTGTCCTGAGGGCATCCATAGTTTATAGCCTTTCAGATTAGGCCTCTCTTTAATCTCCTTATCTCTTTTATCACAAACCTTGACTACAACATTCAATTTCCTGGTGCTATTTTTCTCTTCAAACTGTACAAGTTTTTCAGTATCATTCTAACTTTTTCATTGTATGCCTGCATAAGAATAATTGCTAAAACAAACAATCACACTCACAACAGAGTCAATATTGGGCTGTCTTGAAATCTCCTCAGCCAAGAAAGTCAATCCACTATTTTTTGATTTAGCCTCTGGCAGATTCCTAAAACATGAGCAAAAATCAGGCACATTCGTTGCCGAAATAGCACAAGAATGGTCCCTAGTCCAGTTGCTAATATTATTCCCCTCTTATTGAGATTGGCTCCTTCCATAGTCAACATTGCTCTCATCACTGTTGTATTCCAAGCTCCCACTAGAATGGCCATTAAGCTGTGTTTATAGCATTCAACTCCTTTCCTAGTTCAAAGTCCTGAAGTCTTCCACATTTCTTCAAACCCAGCATGGTCAAGCCTTTACAATAGCTCACTCTCTGGTATCAACTTCTGTGTTAGTTACTTTTCTATTGCTACGAAAAGCTGGAAAAGTTGAAAGCTTAAATCTTGATCGACAAGTGTGTGTGTGTGTATGTGTGTGTGTGAGAGAGAGAGAGAAAGAGAGAGAACTGAAATGGCATGAGTTCCAAATAATTTGACAAAATAACTAATCACATACTAATATTAATGAATATTAATATATTTAATATATTTCTCATCTGAATCCTTAGAAGCCATAAAGAATAGGACAGAAGTAAATTTAAACACTATATCTTATAAGCAATAGAAATATCATTCAAAAAGTAAAAAGGAAGTATAGGGTACAGTGTATTGGTAAAGTAATATTTATTATTCCTGAGGAACCAGACTCCTCTACACTACATGCAAAAAAAAAGTTAGAAGACGAGTAGAAGGGTAAGAAAAATAGTATTAGATATTTTGATGTCTAGTTTTTTGAGTTCTTTATATATTTTGGAGATCAGCCCTTTGTCTGATGTGGGGTTGGTAAAGATCTTTTCCCATTCTATAGGCTGTCGTTTTGTCTTATTGACTGTGTCCTTTGCCTTGCAAAAGCTTCTCAGTTTCAAGAGGTCCCATTTATTAATTGTTGCTCTCAGTGCCTGTGCTACTGGTGTTATATTTAGGAAGTGGTCTCCTGTGCCAATGCGTTCAAGAGTACTTCCTACTTTCTCTTCTATCAAGTTGAGTGTATCTGGATTTATGTTGAGATCTTTGATCCACTTGGACTTGAGTTTTGTGCATGCTGACAGATATGGGTCTATTTGCAATCTTCTACATGTTGACATCCAGTTATGCCAGCACCATTTGTTGAAGATGCTTTCTTTTTTTCATTGTACAGTTTTGGCTTCTTTGTCAAAAATCAGGTGTTCATATGTGTGTGGATTAATGTCAGGGTCTTCAATTCGATTCCATTGGTCCACATGTCCGTTTTTATGCCAGTATCAAGCTGTTTTTGTTACTAAAGCTTTATAATAGAGCTTGAAGTCAGGGATCATGATGCTTCCAGAGGTTGCTTTTAGCTATCCTGGGTTTTTTGTTTTTCCATATGAAGTTGAGTATTGTTCTTGCCAAGTCTGGGAAGAATTGTGTTGGGATTTTGATGGGGATTGCATTGAATCTGTAGATTGCTTTTGATAGGATTGCCATTTTTACTATGTTAATCCTACCTATCCATGAGCATGGGAGATCTTTCCATTTTCTGATATCTTCTTCAATTTCTTTCTTTAGCAACTTAAAGTTCTTGTCGTACAGATCCTTCACTTGCTTAGTTAGGGTTACCCCGAGGTACTTTATATTATTTGTGGCTATTGTAAAGGATGATGTTTCTCTGATTTCTCTCTCAGCCCATTTATCATTTGTATATAGGAGGGCTACTGACTTTTTTGAGTTAATCTTGTATCCTGCCACCTTACTGAAGGAGTTTATCAGCTGTAGGAGTTCCCTGTAGAATTTTTGGGGTCAAATATCTAACAATCCAATTAGAAAATGGGCCGCAGAGCTAAACAGAGAATTCTCAACAGAAGAATCTCAGTTGGCTGAGAAACATTTGAGGTATTTCTTAACATCCTTAGTCATCAGGGAAATGCAAATCAAAACAACTTTGAGATACCATCTTACATCTATCAGAATGGCTCAGATCAAAAACACTGAGGACAGCTTATGTTGGAGAGGATGTGGAGAAAGGGGAGCACTCTTCCACTGCTGGTGGGAGTGCAATCTTGTACAGCAATTTTGGAAATCAGTATGGTGTCAAGGCCCAGCTATACCACTCTTGGGCATATACCCAAGGAAGGCTCAATCATACCACAGGGACACATGCTCAGCTATGTTCATAGTAGCATTATTTATAATAGCCAGAACCTGGAAACAACCTAGATGCCTCTCAACTGAAGAATGGATCAAGAAAATGTGGTACATATACACAGTGGAGTACTACTCAGCAGAGAAAAACAATGACCATATGAAATTTGCAGGCAAATGGATGGAACTAGAAAATATCATGCTGAGTGAGGTAACCC
>LZPO01078626.1:1512167-1531873 GCA_001675575.1 Neotoma lepida
TGTCGTACCTACTTAAAGAAAATCAATTCTTGGGATAGAAATGGACTAACTATAAGAAATGTAATAGAAGTTATGAAAGGAAACATGGGAATCGGTAAAACTGGAGGTAGATATAATCACTAAGTTCCTTGTCAGATTTAAGCAAAATTTAAACAAAATCATAGCAGCATTTGATTAGGTGCCCAAAGTATCAATAAGAAATGTTTTGATTGTTTATGTTTAAAATCTGAAAAGTGTAATGGTAGCTCATATATGTAAACTCTTACTTCACTAAATTGGCATGACATTGGTAAAAGTAGAATGGTATTTCTCATATCTATCTGTGTTTTTATATACTATGTCACCTATCTATAGCTCTACACAGTAATAAACAGAAAACCACCCAAAACTATTTACAAATATATTATAAATTATAAAAATTCAAATACCTTAGAATGAATTTCTATCAAATTTTGAAGTAACCCAAAAGAAGGCATGGAAAGGGAAAGGGAGAGGAAGAAAGAAACAAAACAAGTAACAAAATCACACACTTCAATCTCGCCCATTTTAATTATTACTACAAATATAAATAGTCTAAATATGACATCTAAAAGACCAAGATTTAAATCAACCCCAAAAGAAACCTGCATTAACAGTATGCATTAACAGTTACTCCTTGTTCAACCCTTACCAGATTGCTAGCAACCACTAATTGATTGCTTTATCTCTATAGGTTTGTCTACTTTGGGTATTTCACATGAGTTAAATTCTATAATATGTATCCCATCATAAATGTTTTTTTTTCAATTTAGCCTTATGTTTATAATGTTCACCCATGTGGCACATCCCTTAGTTTTAAGCTATACCTTATTGGGAATAGAAAATGGTGCCAGTAACTGTAATGGGATTATCATATGCTTCAAAAAACTTGTTTATCAAAACTAAATTTTGGAGGTAAATTCAATTATTTATAAAAGGAAAATGAAACTCAGAAAGATTCAGTAATTTGTTGAACATATCACAACTAGTAAATGCCTGAGCCAAGAATTAAACCTAGGTCTGATGCCAAAGCTCATGTTCTTTCCACTATGCTTCATTTCAATTTATTGTCCAAAATAGAGTGGAACTACTCCAGAAGACAATTTGGACTCTTCCCAATGACTAGTGATAATTATTTTTTGGCCAGAGCAGTAATATTTGAAGGTGCTATTGGCTTTAACTTGAGGCAGTTGTTTTGTGAACCGGAAGAATTGATTGCCTCCAACCATGGAAACTGGCCTCACAAACCTGTGCCTCTCATATTTTTCAATTGTTGCCAAATCTGCTGTATTTAAACAGATTTGGCCCACAGTTTTCTCCATACACAACAAAGGGATTCGTGTCTATAAACTCTTCAGGTTTTAGATGCAAGGAACATGGTTACATTATACTAAAGTTGGCAGTGACTTGTCGAGGTTTTCAGGCTTAATCAACATAAATGAAAGACACCATTTGTTGTAGGCAGCTATAATTATTTCCGAGAGGAACTTATATATTCCCAGAGAAATGTGGTGTTTCATCCTGTAGATTCTAGAGTCTCCCTTTAAAAATCTATTTTTCTTTAGTGATGAAAAGAACATGTTAAAAATCTTCTCAGATACATGAGAGCAGAAAATCTGTTGAACAAATAATATGCATTTACAAGAAGCAGCTTAGGAAGCCAGATTTTCAGTGGATAATTTGATATTCTTAGATTGTCAGATAGAGTAAGCCATCCAGGTAATTTACTGTTGTGAACTAAAACCAAATTGTCTCCCATAACTCCTACAAACTATTTTTCTTGTTCAAAATGTTGCCTAACAATAGCTTTCTCCTTTCAACTCCCAAGTTTTGCACCATCTGTTAAGAGAGCGCCTATTTTGAAGGCAGTGTCTCATGTACCCTAACATCCTTATAGCTCCTGCAGGAGCCAAAGTATTTGGAAAATGGATCCTGACATTAGGAAAGGAAAGGAGGAAAGATTGAACCCAAGATTTTGTGTGTTTCTATAAAGTTTTCTTCGGTAACAGCCTAACTGTCCCTTGATGGTCCAGCCTTTCACCTCTATTACTGGCCCCTTAAGTCCTATGGGCATCCTTTCTAGATTGACTTGTAGTTTGTCTTTAAGCCAGACTCCAAAATTATAAAGTGGCTAGTGAGAAAAATAAAAGTAAGACATTCAACACTTTTGAAGGAAGCCTAGACAGTTAGAAATGTTTGTAAGTAGATTAAGGAAAAAGTCTTACCTGTCTACCATGTTGCCATTAAATGTTCCCATTATGGACACTTGGTAGACAAAGTGGGAAATACTGAGAGGTAACACCGAATTGTATTGATACCAATTAATAAATATCTAGAGGGACAGGAATGGAGACCAATATATGAACAAGTAGGCAGATTACTCTTTGATCTGGACATTCATCTTAATCAATGTTTAGTTACAAACTGTGCATCTCTGAGTACCTGCTATAGTTAATTGTATGTGTTAACTTGACTGAACCAGGGAGTACACTGATGTAGTTAATCATTTGGGGTGTGTCTGTGTGCTTCTGGATAAGATAACTGGCAGACCTGGTAAAACACATGTAGATAGGCTATATCCCTAATGGAAATAGACCTTATCTAATCTGGTTGACTTAACAGAATAGAAAGTTGAGTAAGGAAAACTGCTTTCTTACTACTTGATTTTCTTTGGGATAGTCTTTAGACTCATACTGAAGCTACAATTTATACTATTGATTTTCCTTCTTCCTAGACCTTCAGATTAGAACTGAATTATATCATTAACTCTTTTCTATCTGAACATCTCAGCCTCTAGAAGTACATGAGACAAAGATATAAACATACTCACATGCAGATACAGATAAATATACATGTGCATATTTTTTTCTGTTTCTTAGCAACTATTCTTAACCACTGAGCCATCTCTTAGTTCCCAGTCTTTCCTTTACTTTCTCTTTGCTTTTCTTCCGTGGTCAAATAAACAATGATGAAAGATATTCTCTATCTTTGGTATGGCTCTTGTTTATATTGCTTGTATTCTGTACAAGATAACGCCATACAGCAGGTATTGGAAAGCTCAGTTACTAAGGAAACTGTCCATTTTTACAACCTTACAGCATTTAGAGTGAATAAGGTGGATCTCGATCTCATCATGGATTACATCAGATTACTTCTGACTGTCTTTCACTCTTATTGTATTTGTTAGGGTGGAGGATTAAAAGTGATCCCTTATTGACTTTATCAATCAGCACTCCTAATATTTTTCCAACCACAATGTCCAGTTATATTCCAAAGTTCCTGATGATGATAAGCCAGGATGAAGTAGAAGTAGTATTTTCATTTAAAAGTAGATATACTGCTTTATTTAAAAATGTATCTAAATGCCTGGTTATATCTTAAAAGAAAGGATTTTTAAAGATTTTGTTTTTATATTTTTACTTATGCATATGTCTGTATATTTTTGTGTGAACATGTGCACATGTGTGAAAGTACCCTTAGAGGCCATAAGTGGGCACTGAATCCTGAGGAGTTGGGGCTATGGACAGTTGTGAGCCAGCTGACATGGGTGCTAGGAAGAGCAGCAAGCACTCTTAACTCCTGAGCCATCTCTCCAATCCCTGTCCAAAGAACTAAGATGGTGAAGTTATAAGCATTCTAATAAAAAAAAGTACTATTGCACCTTATAAACATGAACTACAATGGTGAATGGAAAGAAAGTTTCAGCACAGGACGCCAGAAGAGAAAGATCCATTTCTGATCCTTCTGCTTTCTGAGCTCTAGGGGACAATTTGGGTGAGAACATCTTTAAGCGAACAACTTCTGCCATTCTTCTTATCAAACACATAAATATGAGAAAATGAAATTGGGCTAAAATGAGCCTATTTAAAGTAAAATTTGATTTGTATTCTCTTGCTCTGAAACAAATGATTACAGGTAACTCATGAAGTTCTCTTAACCAATGAGCCATCTCTTCAGTTTGATTCTTTCCTGATTTTTTTCTTTTCTTTCTATTCAAATATATAATATATAGAATATATAATGATGTCTTTACCAAATAAAAAGAAAGCAATAAAAACACCTCTTTGAGACTTAGGAGATGGCTGTCAGTAAAGTGCTTAATTTGCAAGCACAAGGACCAGAGTTTGATCCCTGGAATTCACATAAAAACCAACAAACAAAAATCTGGTCATGGTGGTGCTTATAGTACCAGCACTGAGTAGGCAGAGATAAGGTGATCCCTGGGGCTTTCTGGCCAGCCAGTCTAGCCTACTTGGTGAGCTCCAGGTCAGTCAGATATGTCTCAGGTAAAAAGGTCGATGGCACATGAGGAATGACACCTGAAGTTGTCCTCTGGTCTCCACATACATGTACATTCTTGTGAACCTTCACACACATGAATAGGCACACACATGCACACACACATGCGTACATGCATACATACAAATCCTTTCTTCTTAATCTGTGATTTTTACCCTTTTCATATAACAACTGCTAACTACTATGGTAATTTATTTGCCTGAGAACTTTTAATGCCAGATTCATTAATGAAATAAAACTTAGTGTTCCATGCAGAATTGTAGAGCCCAGTTTCCACTGAAAAATCTATAATACAAGCCCTGAACCTAAGGCTCAGGGATCATTGTGGAAGAGGGGATGGAAAGAGCATACGAGACAGAGAAACAGGCAGTTTGCTGTGAGATTATGTCTTCTAAAATCTCACTCACAAGACTGCCCCAACATGAGATAAAAAGGGATGACTCCAATATATATGCTGAAGTTGACAGGGAAAAGTCTACAAGACCTCAATCCTGAACAAAACCTACAGGCACCTGAGTGTTGAGCGTAGGAGAAATAGTCTTCCCCAAGGAAGAGCACACTGATTGGTCATCCAATATCAATCAGTCAGCCCTGAAAACAATACATACATATAACATTATACAGACTGAGAAGGTTATATTTATTTATTTAGGAACACATACACACACATGTATGTAACAACAATTAATGAAAATAAAGAGGCCATGAATTTGAAAGAGAGTAAGAAGGGGTTCATGGGAGGGTTTGAAGGAAGAAAAGGGAAGGGGGAAATGATGTAATTATGTTAAAATCTCAAAAATAAAAAGTAATCAAAATAAAATATAGTTTAAACATGAAAAATAGTTTATTATAAATAAGAGAGACTTTACATATATAAGTGTAAATTTGGGAAATGCAGTTTTGGAAGTCCAAAAATTATGAACTAAATAAAGTCTGTCATTAAAATACCCTGAGCTCTGTATACTGTGTCCTCTGATTTTCCTGCTGGCTGGGTGCTGATTTCAGAACCCCTTCCAGGCTGGAATCTATACTATGACAACTGACCTGGCAATTTCTCTATTTTCCCATCTCACTCTATTATAATTTGTTCTGAATTCTCTTGATTAAGTGGCTTTTAATAATTGATAAAAAATTCTTTCCTAGGTTGGAAAAGACAGATGTACAGAAAATCCAATTTGGATGAGTTTAGTCCAAGTCCCTCCTTTTTTATGTTTGTGTCAAAACCAGAAGTGGAAAACACTTTGATAAAAACCATAGAGCTTGTCTATGAAGTCTAGACAGTTACCTCCTTCTGTGGACCATTTTCAATGTAATCTTCTTGTTTTAATGTTCCAGCCCAGCTGAGTGACTCTAATGTTGAGATTACTCCAGACATGGAGTGTAATAATAGGTATGAGAGTTTTGAGCCATGTTTAGGGTTTTAATGAAAAGTCTGTCCCTCTTTTTCTGCCTCCTGAAGTGCAAAGGAGAGAAGCATGAGACCCCATGATTAGTTTGTACCTGTCAAATGACTAAGTTGTTCAAGCTGTTTACCCTAAGTGTTACCTCTGGCACTCTTAGATAGAAGTCAAAAAAGTGCCTATCTAAGAGGAGATCTGTCTATTGCAAGCTGTTTGCACCATTTCATTGAGCTCATTTCAGTTCCCTCTTGAGCAAATCACTGGTGTGACTTGCCCACACAAACAGAAAGAAGCAGCCTCAATTAAAACTACACAGGGATGTTCACTAAGAAATTCACAACAAGAGTCCATCCAGAAACATGCTAGAAAATACATCCATCTTTATGTCTTGATTCCTAGATTTTACTTGGAACTTATATACCCAAACCAGAAAGGCCATTTCAGCTGCTGTCACAAACCTGTGGGTGATTCAGAGAATGAAGTTCATTTTATTCTGAGCTCCCTTTTTTTCAAGGCTCATAGAAATGTGACACATAGCTTGGCACCTGGATCACATTTCCATCACTTTAGAGTTGAGACTGACCATATAGATCTCTAATTCCAAGGTATCTCTTCACATTCTTCCTGACTGAACTTTAGGGAAAGTCTTCTGCACTCTCCTTGGCTAAGTGTCTGTCCTGCATTTGGACTTTGAAGCCCACTTTTAGTACTCCATACCTTTGCTATTTTATGAGTTTTCTTGCCCTTTACTCTTGCTATCTAAATCCTTCACCTGCCTTTATCAAGGATCCTGTTGGGTGAGTTTGCCTACCCTAAAGACTTCTCTTAGAAAAATTTTCATTCACTGATCTCCATTCATGCTCTTTTCCTTGGTAAATTGCCATCTATGTTTGCAATATTCAGAGTAAAATCTGTCTGTCTCCCTTAATGCAAGTCTTGGATGCTCTTTTTCATTTTTCTAGATAGGGTCTCATGTAGCTTGGTGGCCTCAAACTCACTATGTAACTGAGAATGACCTCAAACTTCAGTACCTCTTGCCTCTAGCTCTGCAGTGCTGGGATTACAGGAGTGCACCACCATTCTCAGTTTTATATAGTTCTAGAGATTAAATTTAGGGAATTTTGTACACTGTGCAAGCGCTCTACCAACTAAGGGGCAGCCCCAGTCCCTCTCAAGTGGTCTTCCCTTTACCATTTTAACAAGGATCAAAACATGGTTAACTACAATTTACAAATAATTGCAAACCAGATCAAAGATAACATACAAGACCAGATTATGATAATGTAGGAAAATCTACTATACAGCATGCATATTTTCCCATTGAAACACCAATATTTTTCTGTATGTATCTGGATAATTAAAAAAAAGTCTATATGGCCACAAGCAATGAGTGACAACATAAATATAACCAAGGGCAGGATCATGAAGAATTTGGTAAACTGAGTTAAGTCATTTATGCAGGAAAGTAAGGAAAGGTTATCAGATTTATGCTTTATAAAGAGCATTTTATCTGCATTGTTATTGGAGGGGCAAAAGAGAATGTGTGAAGACCATTGTGGTAAAGACTATTTAAATCCTTGCCCTAGCTAGTGATGGAACTCAACGGTTGAAGGTGTGCTTAGCATACACAGGACCCTAGATTTGATATCCAGAATGCAAAAATGGAGGCAGAGAAGGGAAAGAAGAGAAGAGAAGAAAAGGAAGAGAAGGGAGAACAGAAGGAAGGAGGGGAGAGAGGGAGGAAGGAGAGAAGGAAGGAAGGGTAGGCTTTAGGTAAAAATCATTATTGATTTTTCATTTTCTTCTATGAAAAACATATAATAACACTTTCCTTGCAGTATTGCTGTGAGGGTTATTATAATTCATGCAAGGAATATGGCATGAAGATAGACTAAATGTTTTCCCTTTTCTACTTCTACCTTACAAGCAGATTGTTAAAACATTTTCATACTGATCCAAGGCTTGTTACCTTCAGCTCCTGTGATCATAGAGGATTTAGCAATGCTATTTGGAAGAATGTAAAATAAGTTTAACACCATAGTCTTTACATATTTGAAGATAGTTTTCTAATTTTGCTTACTTTTCATTTAGAAATTAATCCCTGAAAGAAAGAAAGAAAGAAAGAAAGAAAGAAAGAAAGAAAGAAAGAAAGAAAGAAAGAAAGAAAGAAAGAAGACGAAGGAAGGAAGGAAGGAAGGAAGGAAAGAAAGAAAGAAAGAAAGAAAGAAAGAAAGAAAGAAAGAAAGAAAGAAAAAGAAAGGCAGGAAGGAAGGAAGGAAGGAACTATTCATGACATACATGCCAGTAATCCCAGCACTCTGGGAGATATAGCACGAAAATCAGGAGATGAAGGTCATTGTTGGGTATAATGTGCCTGGAATGAATGAGAACTCATTTCATATGAAAGTCATATATGAAATTCTCAAAAAATTAAAATGTTAAATATATATTAATCACAAAATAAATAGCAGAGAAACTAAACATTCTCAGTTCTTTCTTCAGTTCATTTCACTCTTGGATACTTTTCCTAGAATATCTTTCCTAATTTATGAAATGAACATAATACTCTAGGCATGGCTGAAAGAGTACACAGTAAATTGGAGCAATCAGTTCTCTTGATCTGGATAATACAGTTCTACTCTAGTTAGTAAAATTGCTTTAACCATTTTATCAGCCACGACGTATAATTGGTGCAATTTTAGCCTGTAATTAACAGCAACATGCAAGTATTTTTTCATATGAGCACCTGTTTGAGTTCTCCATTATTCAGAACATGTATAGCAGTATTTTAATTTTAAAATAAGATTTTTGTTTTGCTCACTAAATTTCACTTATATTTTGGATTGGTTTTCTGGCCTTACATATGCAATATGTAGGATATACTCACTTGAACATCAAAAAAGAGTATAATAATGAAGAGTAAATTTCTCTCTATTTTAGTCCAGTTTTCCTGAAGGAATCATTGTAATTTTTTTGTAAATACTTTCAAACACATTCTACTGTTATGAAATGTATGGGGGTCTAAACCCCACCGAAAATTTCGGTCTCCCGTGAAGGGAGACCTGGAACCAAGGGAGGGTAAGTGGGTGCTGTCCGCCTGTTCTCCAGTCTCCCATTCTGGAGACAATCAGACGCAGCAGGGAGTCATGTCAAGCAGGAACTCATTAATTAAAAGTCAGCAAACCCATTGTGTATATGTACCACATTTTCTTGATCCATTCTTCAGTTGAGGGGCATCTAGGTTGTTTCCAGGTTCTGGCTATTATGAATAATGCTGCTATGAACATAGTTGAGCATGTGTCCCTGTGGTATGATTGAGCATTCCTTGGGTATATGCCCAAGAGTGATATAGCTGGGTCTTGAGGAAGATTGATTCCCAGTTTTCTGAGAAACCGCCATACTGATTTCCAAAGTGGCTGTACAAGATTACACTCCCACCAACAGTGGAGAAGTGTTCCCCTTGTTCCACATCCTCTCCAACATAAGCTGTCCTCAGTGTTTTTGATCTTAGCCATTCTGATAGGTGTAAGATGGTATCTCAAAGTTGTTTTGATTTGCATTTCCCTGATGACTAAGGATGTTGAGCAATACCTCAAATGTCTCTTGGCCATCTGAGATTCTTCCGTTGAGAATTCTCTGTTTAGCCCTGTGGCCCATTTTCTAATTGGATTGTTAGATATTTTGATGTCTAGTTTTTTGAGTTCTTTATATATTTTGGAGATCAGCCCTTTGTCTGATGTGGGGTTAGTGAAGATCTTTTCCCATTCTATAGACTGTTGTTTTGGCTTACTGACCGTGTCCTTTGCCTTACAAAAGCTTCTCAGTTTCAAGAGGTCCCATTTATTAGTTGTTGCCCTCAGTGCCTGTGCTACTACTGGTGTTATATTTAGGAAGTGGTCTCCTGTGTCGATGCGTTCAAGTGGAGTACTACTCAGCAGAGAAAAACAATGACCATATGAAATTTGCAGGCAAATGGATGGAACTAGAAAATATCATGCTGAGTGAGGTAACCCAGACCCAGAAGGTCAAACGTGGTATGTACCCACTCATAGGTGGATGCTAGATGTGAAGCCAGGGATAACCAGACTGCAACCTACTACCTGTCTCTTATACACATCTAGATGTGTATAAGAGACAGGACTAGGAGATCATGATGGGAGGGTGTGCAAAGATGGCCAGCCAAACTAGTGGAGATGCATGAACTATGGACCATGGCTGAGAAGCCCCCATGGGCCCTCATCCAGAGATAGATGGAAGCAGATCCAGAGATTCTCGCCAGACGCCAGGCAGAGCTCCAGGAGTTCAACTGATGGGAGAGAGGAGAGGTTCTATGAACAAGAGACATTGAGAGCATGAAGCCAGCCAAGGTGGTGGAAATGCATGAACTGTGGACAAATATCTGTGGAGCCCCCCCATGGTGCTGAGCTGGGCCCTCTGGAGGCTTGAGACAGTTGTTTGGCTTGAAGTGTCTGAGGGCCCCCAGGTGGTGGGATCGGAATTAGTCCCTGGTGCAAGGCTTGACTTTCTGGAGCCCAGTGCCTGTGGTGGGACACCTGGCACAGTCTTGGCGCAAGGAGGAGGGTCTTGTCCTGCCTTGGCTGAGAGTGCCAGACTCTGGGGACTCACCAAGGGAGACCTTGTATTGGAGGAGGTGGGAGTGGGGGGTGGGTTGAGGGGGGGACCTTGTGGGGCGGGAGGAGGGAGGAGAGGGGGATCTGAGGTTGGTATGTAAAAGGAGTGGAAGATCTTTTTAATAATAATAATAAAAGTCAGCAAACCCCTTTTAAAGCATAAAATCACAAGGCTGGGAGGGATCAACGCCCTAACGGGTCAATCATCTTAAAGGTCACCCAATCACACACCTAATCCATATCATCCATAACGCTGTCCACAAAAGGATCATGTGTTGGCATTATCTCTCCTAATTTGAAGCCTCAGTTGCATTCCCCTGCAAACAACCTGGTTTTCTCCCGCCCTGTCTCCACTGGCACATGGCTCCACAGATCCCCACAGAGAAGGAATGCACTATAAAAATACAAACAATAGCATGTAATACATACTAGCCTACACTCTATCTATTATATTTAATAATTACAGTTATTTTTGAGATTATAATGTAATTCCATTTCTCCTTTCCTTTTCCTACCTCCCAAACTCCCATATACCCCTCCTTGCTCTCTTTCAAATGCAAGGCTTCTTTTTTTCATTAATTGTTATTGTATGCATATAATATGTATATATATACACAATATGTATATGCATATGTATTCCTAAATTTAACCTGTTCAAGCCATATAATGTTAGCTGTATGTATGTTTTCAAGGCTGACCTTTTGGAACTGAATAAACAATTGGGATGCTCTTTCCTGGGGAAGACCACTTTTCTCTTTCCCAGCTCTCCTTAGTTACCTATAGTTTTTTTGTGTGTGTGTGTAGTGTTGAGGTCTTGCAGGCTTTTTCTCATCAACTTTGGCATGTTCATTGGTGTTGTCCTTCTTCAATTCACACTTGGGCAGCTGCACCCATAAAGTCTCACCAACATGACTATGTACTCTCTTGACCCATTTTGTCCCTACTAGCCATCTTGCATTGTTGTAATTACTATTGCTTTATGCTTTTCATTAGTTTTCTGGCTGTTCTTGCATGCATGCTTCTGTTTTTGCATGTCTAAATTCAAAAGTTCTGTTGAGATAGCCATTTGGGTCACAATTAAATTAATACAGTAAACTTCAGACTAACACATGAATCATCATCTTATAATATTGAATTTGAATATTCAAGAATAGTACATCTTTGTATTTATGCAAGTGTTACTTTATACTTTTTGATGATACTTTAAAGTTTAAAATGATCTTCAAATAAACCTTATACATTTTTATTTAGTAGTGTTCTAAATGGAGTCTTTATCTCCATCAACACATTTTGGTACTGGGGATTTAACTTAGGGCCTCACATATGTTTGGCAAACATTCGTTCTTCCACTGAGTTATATCTCCAGCATTTTATCAGCATTTCTAATTATGGGAAATATGATACTTTACATTTTTTTGTAAATTAGGGTGTAATTGAGAGGTAGAATCCTTGCCTATCTTGTGTGAGTCTTCATGTCAGTTCCAGGCCCAGAATAACACAACACACACACACACCACACACACACCACAACACACACACACAACACAACACACACACACACACACACACACACACACACACACACACTAGTCTTGGTGTGATAGTCCATATATATGTAGTGCTAGTACTTTGAAGACTAAGATATGAATCCAGGTATTCAAGATCAAACTGAACAGCAGAGGAAGATTTTACCTCAGCAAAAAGAATGTAAAATTATTGATATTTTCATTAGTAAACTAATGATGACAATAATTATTAGCTCTTGGAAATATAAATAACACTTGACATAGTGCTGGCACATAATAACCATTCAACATTTGTTTGAGAATTTAATCCTTTTCTAGTATAATAACCTACCACAGGTCTATAATCAAGTGCTGTCTAGATGTCTGTTTCTTTATTGTAGCTTCCATATTCTTTTTTTAGTATTCTTTTTGGTGTATGTAACATGCAATTCTAGTTATTATTGTAAGAAAAATTGGTGGTTAGTAATGTGAGTGGCTCATTGTCTAACCATTAGCAATCAAAGCAATTTTCAGAAACCTACATTTTTCTTCTTTTCTCCAGGTTGCCTTAAACATAACCAGGTAATAGTATATTTTTCTATAACTCCCCAGTATTTTAATAATTATTTTGGAGAAACAAAGAAACAAAATTTCTAGCTATGGTTGGCAATTGTTTTCCAGGGGAGCTATGTAATAGAAGGGATTTTAGGGAGCTTTAGAAACCCATATCAGTCATTCCTAGTGACCTCCACTTTTGGTTCAGAACAAAGACCAATTTGAATCTTGAAATAGTGGAAATTTCATTTTCTCATTTCCTTTGGAGTTATTGGAGTGTTAGGCCGTTTTTTGCTTTGTTTTAATTTGAAAGTAGGGTACAAAACCATGGTTGGCTGTAAAGCAGAGTCATTTACAAAAGGCTAATGGGGCTGCTACCTCAGTTCTGTATATCAGCTCTAGTTAACAGAAGTCTCTGATGACAATGGGACTAGCTTTTGGAACAAGTATAGCTTTTAAGATTTCTTCAAAGTGTGTGGCATTTCAATCTTTAAGAAGGCCATTCCTTCCTTTTGTAGTTCTTCTGTCAGCTGACATGAGTTTTTCACTTTGCAAATGAGACCTCATTTCACAGGTAAAGGGCTGTAATAAGTGAGGTTAATTTAGAATAAACTAAAAGCAGTAGACAGCAGGAGATAAGCAAACTCAGGGAAGAAATCAATACAATAGAAACAAACAAAAATACAAAGAGTCAAGAAACAAAGAGTCAGTTCTTTGAGAAAATTATAATGTTTGACAAACCCTTATCTAAATTAACCAAAAGGCAGAGAAAGAGGATCCAAATTAACAAAAATAGAAATGAACAAGGGGACATAAAAACAGATACTGAAGAAATCCAGAGACTCATAAGGACATACTTTAAAAATCTATATTCTACCAAATTGGAAAATCTAAAAGAAATAGATAATTTTCTCTATACATACCACTTACCAAAGTTAAATAATGATCAGATAAGCAATATAACTCCTAATGAAATAGAAGCAAAACATATACAGATATAAAGGAGATCTAAATGAATTCACCTAATAACGGGGGAGGCAGAGCCCCAATTGGACACCTCTTGCCCCCAAATGAAACTTCTAGTACCAAGAATAGGTTATATCTAATTGAGTTGTTGGCCAAAGGGCTCCCATGAGAACCCTAAAATAACCCAGGCTGTTGCCAAGACTATCGGTTGCCCTCTACAAACTGACAGCAAGGCGTCATTGTTGAAGACAATACTGACACAACTCATTGAATATGGAGAAGTTAAGATGGTGTTTATATAGAGCCTTCACACCTTCTAGTGTCTTTAGCATGGGAAGGTACTTTGCACACTACCAAAGGAGAAATGTAAACAGCAACCCAGCCACAAACCCTTTGATCTACAATGGTGTCCTGCCTGCAAAATATGCTAGGGAAATGGTGGTACAAGTTTGTGGGAGTAACCAACCACTATCTGATTTGACTAAAGGCCTACTCCACAAGATGGAACGCATACCTGATGTTGACCAAGAACCTGGGACTAACAGCTCAGGGACCTAGGGAAAAACCAAAAACCATTGTTCTAAAAATACAAAACAAAACAAACAAAAACATAGTAATAAAATGACTTCTAATGACATTCTGCTATACTCATAGATCAGTGCCTGCTCAGCCATCATCAGAGAAACTTCTTTCTGCAGCAGATAGGAATAAATACCTAGACCCATCCCATAGCCACACACTATGCAGATAGTGAGAGACTTTGGAACACTCAGCCCTAAATAGAATGTCTTCATCAAATCCATCCCCCAGGGTTCAGGGAGCCCTGCAGAGGAGGAGGTAGAAAGAGCATAAGAGCTGGAAGAGATGGAGAACACCAAGGAAACAAGGCCCTCTAAGTTAACAGGTTTGATGCACACATGAACTCACAGACTGAGGCAGCATACACAGATCTTGCATGGGTCTGCACCACATGGTGTCCTAGAGGTGAAAGGATGCCCCCATCCCTAACCCAGAAGCAATCTCCAATTGATAGGCACTTGCAAATGAAACTTTAGTTTCCTTTAAAGGAGTTTCACTGGGGAAACTACTCTTAAGGGTAGGGTTCGTGCCCAGTGGTAGATGGTCAACAGAAAATGGAGTCAGCAGCATCTTTGGAGGTCCCTTGTCTCAATGCCATGTCAAAGCTCTGTCACTGCTCTAGCCACAGTGGGACCTGGGAGAATGGAGCAGATAAATGAAGTAGACTAAAGTCCCATACAATAGCCAATTTTATTCAGAGCCTCAGATGATTTATCCTCTGAAGGTTAAGCAAGGTCACATGAGTAAAGTCCTCATGAGTTCAAGCTGTATACAATCGCAAGGACAAGCCACACATGGCAAACACATGTTTTTCCATAGAGGCATATAGTTTAAACATTCACTGAATAACAGCAGCAAGCAATAATGAGTAATCTGAAGTAAACTCACTCCTATCCACTACACCTGGGAGATGCATGCAAATGCAATCCAATAACAATTCCATGTTTTGAAGAAACTGAGGGCACAAGACTCTTGTTTTCTTGGTATATTCTCAAAAGCACTCAGAATTCCCCTTGCATGACTACATTCTTGGACTATGGTCTGACAGGGCCCTTCCTTTATTGTATTTTTATTCTTTAAAAAAATTTAACTTATATTTTTATTTTTATTGTATTTATACATATTTTTCTTCTCTCTTTTTATGCTACAGGCCCTTTGCATATATATTATGGCTCCCAGTTTCGTGTCTTTATAGGATTCCTGAGTGAGCGAATGAGTGGGTCTTTGTTTCTTGTGCCTTCTATTGGGCTCTTTTCCTTTGGTTAGTTTGTTTTGTCCAATTCCAGTGTTTTAATTTGTTTTATCTTATATTTTATTTTATTATTATACCATAGGAGACTTTGTTTTCTAATGAGAAACAGAAAGGAGATAGATCCAGATATGAGGGGAGATGGGGAGGAGCTTTGAGGAGTTGAGGGAGGGGAAATCTTAATCAGAATATATTATATGAGGGAAAAATCTATTTTCAGTAAAAGGGAAAAGAGATAAATTTTATTAGAGGAAGGCCTTAATCTCTGGAGAGGTAATATACTGGGGAAATGTTTCCCCAGAGTGTTGATGATAGTTCTGCAAAGAAAGGAGACTATGAACTTCAGCTTTGTGCAAAGCACTATTAACACAATAATAAACAGAACATGGGCTCTCCTCTCAATGAAATTTGTGGCTATTTAAGGGAAATGGTTACAAATCAGTGAGGTAAATGCACTGGGAAAGATGTACAGAGTTTGAGGTATTTTTTCTAAGGTAATCATCTAATGAAGGCTAAGGCAAGACAACAAAATTTGACATTTGAACAGAGAAAGTGACTATGGGGTTTTGAATGACACTGAATGGCCAAAAGAAAGAAAATTAGAATGGATAATTTCAAAAAAGCCAAAGCAGGGGAGGAAACAACTTGTCTTCATTTCTTCTGCTCTTGTTCCCCTGGCCACAATGTTGTATTTCTGTTTCTACCATGTGACTTTAAAAATTTTACACATAGGTGAGATCATGCTGTATTTCCCTTTGTGTTCCTGACTTGTTGCACATAGCAAAATGTTCTCCATACTAGGTAAATGGCAAGATTTTTTTCTTGTCATATGGCTAAATCATTTTGAGTGTCTAATATATAGAATGATACCCATAATTAATAATACTGTATTATTTACTTGAAGTTTGATAAAAGAACAAATTTCAAACTCCTCCTACACAATGGTAACTATAGCTGTTGGTGGATGTGATCATTACTTTAACTGTGACCACCAGCACATAACTTGCGCATATGTCAAACTATCACTGTATATTTTGAATACTTATTATTTTGTTTATTTATTAAATAGTTTAAGATGTAGAGAGATGATTAGAGTTTTAGGAGGGGCTTGTTAACAATGTCAAATGGAACATAGAAGTCACTTAATAACAGAAAAGTATCCATTGAATTTAGAATTATGGAGGCGATGATTGCTCACTTCAGTGTCAGAACTTGCGGTGGAGTCATGAGATAGGTATTAGATTTTCAGTAAATTGAGGTATTAATGAAACAGCAGAGAGTTAAAATGAAGAATGTAGAATATCTTTTCATAAAGCTTAGATGGAAAGGGAAGCTAGAGGGTGACAGGAAGATGGGATTCTATGTGAAGAGATATTTAATTAGGTTTAATATTGGAGAAGGTCAACATGTTTCTATGCCATGAAAATGAATTATTGGTTAACTATAACAAGAGGAAGAGGAGACAATAGGCTCTAATTTTATGACAGGAGAAATGTCAGATTACTCTTGGGGACTAGAGAAATGGAGCCAATAGTGGGTGTGGTTGTGGAGTAGCAAGGTCTCTCTATTTTTCATTAAAAATTAAATTAAAACAGGATTACACCACTTCACCCCTATCTCCCTCCAACCCCTCCTATGTCTTCTCCCTCCATCCTCTCCAATGTAGTCCTCTACACCCCTCTCAAATTGATAGCTTCCCCTTTTTGATTATTGTTAAATATATATGCATAAATATATAAATACAACCTGGTGAATATGTTTAGTGAGGCGTTTTTATATATATGATTTCAAGGTTGTGGTTGTCTAAGGTCTCTCTTTATGGTGCCAAATGACTGAGTCTTAGGCATTTGTAGACAGCTGGGGGTGGAGTGGGAGGTGTTTGGTCTGAACTAAAGAGTTTGGGAGGAAAAATAAACCTAACAAGTAATATTATTATTGCCATTATTAAATAGTTATAAAGCTCAATTTTGGAAACAAAAATCTTTTCTCTTTAAAATTCTTTTTTTATTTTTTAAATTTTATTTATTTTATATACTGACTACAGTTCCCCCACACACAGCTACCCTCTGTGCCCCATCCTCTCCTCTACCATTTCTATTCAGAAAAGGGCACACCTCCCATGGATATCAATAAAACATGGCATATTATTTTGTTATTTTTATGTGTATGGGTGTTTTGCCTGCACTTTCATGTCTGGTAACCCTGGAAGCCAGAAGATAGTTTTGGATCTCCTGGAACTAGAATTACAGAAGGTTATGAGTTGCCATGTGGGTCCTCTGGAAGAGCAGCCAGTGCTCTTAAACATTGAACCATCTGTCCAGCCCCTGAAAAAATCAATTTAACAACTGTAATACTTGAAGGTTTTTAGGCTAGTATGTAGAAAGGTATGATACCACTCTCTTAATTAGGGTTTCTATTGTTTTGATACAACATTGTGGCCAAAAGCAACTTGGAGATGGAAGAGTTTATTTTAGCTTACTGTTGCACATTACAACCCACCACTGAAGGAAACTCAGGGCAGGAACTTAAAGTACAACAGGAACCTGGAAACAGGAACTGAAGCAGAAGCTGTGGAGGAGAGCTGCTTACTGGCTTACATTTTATGGCTTCTTTAACCTACTTTGTTGTAGCACTCAGGACCACTAGCCCAGGGTTGGGTGCACCCACAATGGGCTGGACCCTTCCTGATTAATCACTAATTCTGAAAATGCTTTACAAGCTTGCCTATAGCCTGATGTTATGGGGGCATTTTCTCAATTTTTGTTTCCTTTTCTTAGATGACTCTAGCTTATGTAAAGTTGACATAAAAACTAGCCAAGATAACCCACACACTCAACATCTTCTTTAGAATCAAGGTCCTGCTATGTTATTAAGATGGATAATTTTCATATTTAGAATTTTCTTTTTTAAAGATTTATTTATTATGTATACAGAAGAGGGCACCATATCTCATTACAGATGGTTGTGAGAATTGAACTCAGGACCTCTGGAAGAACACTCAGTGCCCTTAACCTCTGAGCCACCTCTCCAGCCCAGTCCTGTCCTCTTGAGGGCAGCCAGATGATGGGACAAAGGGGGCTATGACAGCGACAGGTCACAAAGGGGGAGGGGGTTAAATATGGCTGTGTAAGGCTTCAGGCCCTAGTGGTCACTTCTCCCCCTAGGAGAAGTTTGTAGACATTCAGGGGGCTTTCAAAAAAAGTCACCCGTGGAAGTTGGAGGATTTTTAGACCCAGAAGAAAACCTCCCTGGAGTCTACCCTNCNTTTCTCTACACCTTTGGAGAGATTGGGCTTGGGGTCCAGGNACCCAACAGCACCCCTTGTCAATCCNTCTGTGCTCCCATCCCCAGGCCCAAGCCTCTGGGAGGCTCTGNGGCAAACTGGGGGCCTGGGGTGGGGTTGAGAGACCTGCTGTAAGTGCCACGTCTGTGACCCAGGAGCACCGCTGCTCCCCTCATCTGCGGAGACCAAGAAAGATCTTGCCAGCCCACCTTTCTTGACACAAAATGCCCGAGAAGACTGAGTCTCTGCTACCATATTATACAGCCCAGAGTGGCTCTGGCGTCGGCATGTTCAACACCACCATGGGGAAACTACAACGGCAACTATACAAAGGAGAGTATGATATATTCAAATATGCGCCAATATTNGAGAGTGACTTCATCCAGATCACCAAACGGGGAGAAGTGACTGACTTGCACAACCGCGTCCTAATGGTGACCGTAGGCATCGTGTGCACCAGCCCCATCCTCCTGCTCCCTGATGTCATGCTACTGGCCCAACCAGCCACGGGCTGTGAAGCTCACTTTCCTGGACGTGGCCACAGCACCAAGGGCAAACACCATAAGGCTGGAAAGACCTTGGAGCTCACTAGGCTCCTTCCTTTGAAATTCGTAAAGCTTTCTATTCACAACCGTGAGAAACAACAGCTATGCCTCAAGTTCGCTACTGGCCGTTCTTGCTACCTGCAGTTGTGTCCCCCTCTCGAGGGCCAGGATGACCTCTTTACCTATTGGGAGAAATTGATCTACCTCCTGAGACCACCTATGGACAGTAACAGCAGTACCTACGCCACCCCAGCAGAGTGCATGCCTCTGTTGGATGAAGAAGACAAACCAAATTCAACAGCGGCAGATCCCCAAGGAAAAGAGGAAGCAGACCAGGTCAGCACCANAAGCNTCNCNNTGGTCACAGACATGACTGGGGTCAGCTCGGCTGCTTTTGCTGGTGGCGAGGGAACCTATCATGACTCCCCAAAACCCACCACTGTGCTTAGTATATACACACCCAAAACAAAATCAAAAGATGTTGCCAATGAGTCAGCAACAGAGACAACAGCAGCAGCAGTGGGTGACANAGCAGGTGCTTTGAGCTTGTCAGCAACCAGGTCTGTAGGCTCTAGACAGACAAATGCAGCTTTAGCAGGGGGCGCTTCCATTGGTGCAAGAGGAAGCAAAAGCCATTTGGCCATTGCAAGCGTGGGCAAGATGTCACCGAAAAGCA
>LZPO01078626.1:1534043-1557327 GCA_001675575.1 Neotoma lepida
TGCAGTCTTGTCTTCTTTCTTTTTTTTTAAGATTTATTTATTATGTATACAGAAGAGGGCGCCAGATCTCATTACAGATGGTTGTGAGCCACCATGTGGTTGCTGGGAATTGAACTCAGGTCCTCTGGAAGAACAGTCAGTGTTCTTAACCTCTGAGCCATCTCTCCAGCCCCATATTTAGAATTTTCCTACCTTTCTTTTCAAGTAGCTCTCCACATGTTGTCCAGTGACAGTGATGATGATGATGATGAGGAGGAGGAGGAGGAGGAGGACAATGCCAATGATGATACAAAGAGAGAATAATTAAGATTCACTAAATGCTTTCTAGGTATTGGACAATTTTCTAAGCTCTTACATAACAAAAGTCAGCTGACTGAATAAATCGATGGAAAATACCTGAGTATGTGTGTAAGAAAAATCAACATAATATGGATGCCATATATTTCATAAGACATTATACAATGCCTGATGTTTATCTTGTACTCTAACAGTTTTACTTTCTTTCATCAATGTTTATATCTTTTATTGTTTTCTCTGCCTAGCCATCCTCTCATCTGCTTCTCCCTCACCCAGAGATAGAGTAGATGAATTCACAAGAAATCTCCATGTTATTGTCACTAATGTTGACACAAAAACCACAGCTCTTTTCTTAAAGGAAATAAGAGATAGTTTATTCTGGAGCCATTTTGAGTGATTGTGGCCTGGGAACACAGATTTAGGTTACCTCAAATTCTATGTTCCAAACTGCGAGCAGTTTCATGAAGTTTTTATAATTTTACAGAACAGCAAAAGTCATAAATGAAGGCAAGCATAAAATTCGTTGGAGGGTACATCAGAGAGGCAGCTACAGAGAGGTAGGGGAAATTTTCTATAGACTCAAGATGCTATCTGATGACATTCTTAGCTTTTGGATTGGTGGAAGCTAGTTGCCTGCCAAGTTAATGGATTTCAAAAGGTTTTTAGCTATTAACCATAAGATATTAGTTCTGACACAGAAGTGGACAAGGAATGGCTATTCTGGAAGGCTATACTTTTTCCAGCATAAGGCAATTAACCTTTGGATTTGCAACCTTCCAAACTCTCCACAGTACTGAAATTCTAATCAGTCAGTCTCTGTAGACACAGCTTCTTCTCACGAGTTTTTCTTCAGACTAATTACAAACAGGTTAGTCTAAGAATGTCAGACTCTTGAAATACCCTTTGAATTTTATGTCCTATTCAGAATATTTATTTAAGGACAGGGGCCTCTATATTGTGGTATGTATGAGCATTGTCACTGTGGTGAGCACGTGACAAATATCAGGGAAGCTCTTAGGGAGTGAAATTGGCTTTGAGGGTCTTCACTATGAGCACCATCATCAGTTTCATCAATTACTGAAGCAGGTTTTGGAGCCACAAGTAACAGGTTCTTCTGAGCACATATGAACCTACTACATAATGATCCCAGTTTGCAACATTTTACTGGGATGATAGCTGTAGGCAAAGAAACAGAGCACCTGCATCCCACAGACAGCCCGGCCACTGGTTTAGATGACCCTGTTTAAATCTCTCCATTTCCTTGGGCCTCAGGGAACTCACCTGTAAAACAAAGGTTGTATTTCTTACTCTGTCTGCTTCACAAAGGCTTGTTTAAAAACTCAGTTTGGATAAGAGTCATGAAAATTCTTTGTAAAGGTAAATGCATGTAGATGTGGAATCAGGATAACCCAAGGCGAAGGCTTGATTCTGAAGTCAGGGAGTGAGTCCTTATTTAACCTTGAGCATATGGGGGTTTTAATTTGTTTTTCTCATTTTTAACTAGCATTCGTGATTCAAGCTGGTAATACATGTGGAACACTCTGTCCTTTGATATCCTCAGGGACAGGAGAATTTGTAAAGCAGTGAGAAAGCAGCAGGCTCATGAAATAGTAAAATTAAATGAAATAAGGTGAGGTTTATACTTGTGCTTCTTCAAACATGGCCTGAGTGACAGTCGGTAGGTAAAACTAGGGCTTCTCATGCCGAATGAATCCTTCTTTCCTTTGGTCTCATAATGTAGTTAGGCTGTGGAGTTCTGCTCTGCTCTTCCATTCCTGTCATTCATTTACTTTACCTTTATTCTTCTCTTCCTACATAGCTTGACCTGGTCCCTGATTCTCATGTAAATACTTCCCAATTATTTACCTGTAACTAGAGCTCTGTTGTGATCCCTGCCTCTCAAACTGTATCCAGATGCTCCAAGGGTACCCCAATCTTACTCACCCTGAAAGCTAAACTCATCCTCATTTCCAAAAGGCTGACCTCCTACTGACCACCACTGGCTGAATGCTTTGCTAATGCCTTCAACATAGCACATGTAAAATGAATTCATTGTCTTCTCCAAGGCCACTATCAGTCCATTCCGATTTGAAGATTCTAAATATCTGTTAATAGCTGGGAATGTGGCTCAATTGTGGAGTTTGTGCCTAGTGTGCTTAAGACCATAGAGCTCATCTCCAACATCTGCCTCTCTCTCACACACATACAGACACACACACACACACACACACACATGCATGCACACACATGTACACATGCACACATGCATGCACACACAATTCTATTAATAGCCCAGTAGTGTTTCCAATTGTTCAAGCTTAAATCTGAGGTGTCTCCCTCTCATTCCTTCTTGCCACTTTAAGGCAGGTCTTCAGATTTTGTCGGTTTCATTCCCATAGCATTTCTTTTCTTTGGCCCCTTGGCTCTTTTGACTGCTTTGATTATAACCATATCCCAAGTTATTGTCAGAGCTGTTTAGCACATAACTATAGAAATTATGGGCTGTAGATTGATGATTGTCCATTTAAAATGTCAAGCTGACTTAAATGTAAGTCCTAGAAAAACACCAGATAAAGAGTTCTTCCTGTCCATGGTCCTTATCTGGAAAGGAACAACAAGTACAGAAAATTACAGGCATCCTCAAAATACTAGAGTGGGAATCAGAGCTACACTCCCATGGAACAGACCAGCCCAATTAGATACACTCAACTTTGCTGAATTTTTCTGGTGTCATCTGTAAAAGTGAGGCCATTGAACTAGAAGAAGTCTCAGTTTCTTCGTGTTAGAATAGTCCATGATTTGTTCAAAATCCCAGCTGAAATTCAAGGAAAAGAATAGAGGGAATCAATGCTTCCTAAAGACCTTGGGTATATCAGACTCTGCATCTGTTGTGTAAGTTATTACTCTAGACAACTCGGCGAGGAAAATGTATTTGTGGCTGTCTTTCAGTTGGTAAACCGATGTGCAAGTGAGTGGAATGAATAGTTTTAGGCTAATATACTTGATAAGTATACTAGGCTTATTCCCACAAATCTCTCTACCTTGAAAGCCTGTATCCTAGACTAGATATAGAACTTTTTTCTTATGATTTCTCCCCATAGTTATTCTTTCTTTTTCAATACAAAACCAAAGATAATCCATTTCAAATAAAGTGTGCAGAAGCAATTTTTAAAGCATTGCTTATAATCATTTGAACCTTGGAGTTCACTTTCCCTTCTCATTGTCCAATTTGCTCCTAGCCACATGTAACATTAGCCTTGAGGCATAGTGTTTACTCCAAGGAAAGACATAATTTGTCATTGCTTTGTGGCATGAGCAAGATTAATTATAGAGAAAGATAATTAAATTGCTAAGTAATGTTTATATAATTCAAGTGAAATCATTGTCAGCATCCTGAGAGGGCTACCCTTCCTCTTTTCTATGGTAATAAAGGCAGCCTCCATTCTCTGTACCTTGGATACACAATGGGCAGTGTTAAGAAAGTTTAATTCTACTCAAACAGTTCACAACTACTCATGAGCTAATTAACCTGTTTTCCAGTCATTTTGAAATCTTTTTATATCTCATGATTAGTATGAATAATTATTTCAACTACCAGTGGGTTGATTAAAGATGTTCTACCATACAGAAAAAATAGAAAATATTGACATGTTAAAAATGTAGCCAGATACCTAGATTTCCATTTTGTGATTCCATGGCAGCAAATGACCCTTTTGGTTATCATAATGAGGAAAGAGGCACTTTGAGGCAGCACTAATCATTTATGTCTTTCCTGACACATTCACTTTTTATTTTTTTATTTTTTTTTTTGAGCTTCACTTTTATGACAGTAACATTACTGAGCAAGATCCTTCAGAAGCAAGATATAGGGCAGATAAATTTTGATGAGAAAAAAATGAGAGGTTATGGAGCTGACAACAGTTGCAGTTTCTATATTTAAACTAATCTCTTATTTCATGCTGTTTTCTGTCCTTCTCAGGCCATGTGTTCATGTTGATAGGTGCAGAAAGGCTTGTGCCCATCACTGAAAGAGAAAGGGGTTAGCCATTAGGCCTCAGCATGATGATGCCTGTTACCTGGTAATGAACAAGTATTCTTGGTGAAAGAGCGTATACTTTAAAAGAATGGGGTTCTCTTGAACTTGTATCTACGAAAATGAGTAATTTCATAAGCTTCATTTCAGCTGTATCCAAAGTGTAAGGAAGGGGCATTTGAAAATTGGTTGGCTTTCTTTGAAGGCGTTTAGTAACACAGATAATTGATGCCTGCACCAGCTGTGCCTGTAGCGATCCTAGCTTTTACAGGGTAAAGAAACAGAACCAAGAATCAGTGGTTGAGTCACCTAAGCTGAGGGAATACTGTGAAAGTTTTGGTTCTGGAGAGAATGAAAACCACAATAGAATAATAGGAGTTCACCTCAGTTAAAGTTTGCAAGAAAGAGATAAGAACAGCATAGTGGGAACTCAGCTGATACTCTTTGATGGGGTTTAAGGAGAACAAGAAGGGCTTTCAGAGACAAAAGGGTAAGGTGGGGAATTGAACATTTCATATACAAGATATGAGATTAATAGTGACTGAAAAATGAATGAAAACTTGAGCTCAATTTTGAAAGAAACAAAATAAAAAAAATACATTGCTGGCAGTGTGAAGATAGACTTAGTCATACATACAACTAGTTACTTTCTGTTCTTTTATGTGGGACTAGTTTATATCACATATTTATTCATTAAGCATTTGATAAAAATATCATGTACCTAAGACTGAAGTTAAAGCTATAAGACCACCAAAACCTGAACACTTGCATGTTCCATGTCCTTGAGAAGTTTATAATATTGCCTTCAGCTCAAGAAATTTATTATTTTAAAATATTTTATTTTAGCATAATTGACAATTGGTGTATAATTTTTACATTATGATATTTCAATATCTAATATTGTGAACTGATTACCACAGTTAAGCTAATTACTATGTTAATCAGTTCATATAGTTACTAATTTTTAGCTTGAGAAATAACATTCAACACTTACTGCATAAGCGAATTTTAAATATACAGTAAAATGTAATTTACCATAGTCCCTATGTTGTTTGTCAGATGTCTAGAAATTATTCCTCCTATAAAACTGAATCACAATCCCCCCTAGAATGTTTTTTACTAAATAATTTAAGAATCATAATGATATACAGCTTCTTCCTATCTTTCTGACTTCCTTCTTACCTTGCTTTTGTTCTTCCCTCCTTTCTTCTTCCCTTCATTCTTTCATCCTATCTCTAGCTTTTTAAGTAGAGTCTCATTGTATATTCGGGGTAACCATGAACTTGAAGCAATTCCCCTTCCCACAGTGCTTCAAATGTTTGGATTGTGAGCATGATCTACCATGCCAGTCATGAGACATTTTCTTTTTGTTTTCACATTTATTTTTAAGTAGAAGAATGTCAGGGTCAATTTCATATTCTCTTTGGTCATTTTAAAGTGTAGCTTGTCCATTTTACTCACAATGTAAGTTTTGAAAAGAATGGATATTAAGTTGGAATGAATAAATATGCTGGCTAGTTTTATGTCATAAGCTGGAGTTATCTGAAAGGGGAGAACCTCAGTTGAGAAAATGCCTCCTTAAGATCTGGCTGCAGGGCATTTTCTTAATTAGAAATTGATGGGAGACAGCCGAACCCATTGTGGATGGTGCCATCCTTGGGTTGGTGATCCTGAGTTCTATAAGAAAGCAGGCTGAGCAAGCCATGAAGAGCAAGCCAGTAAGCAGCACTCCTCCATGGCCTCTGCATCAGCTCCTGTCTCCAGGTTCCTGCCCTGTGTGAGTTCCTGTCCTGACTTCTTTCAATGATGAACAGTGCTGTAGAAAGTGTAAGCCAAATAAACCCTTTCCTCCCAAACTTGATTTCGATCATGGTGCTTCATCACAGTAATAGTAACCCTAACTAAGATAACAGGAGTAAAGAAATGAGATGTATTTTCAAAATTTTTTTCAGTTGAAGGCATTAGTGACTCCTCTTGACCTAAGTGTGCTATCTGTTATCTCTATATCTAGATGGAATCTTAAGACAAAACCTTTCTGTTTAACATAGCAATTTTCACCTTCTGTAGACAGTCACCATCTGGTTGTAATGAACTACAAAATAACCTTAAAAACAGGAACATTATTTTCTTCTATCATACGAGGAAAGAATATTCAGGGAGGTGACTAGTAATCCCAGTAACATCACACAGATGTGTGATTCAAATTCTGCTTTTTCATTTACTTGCTTGCTCACTTTCAACGAATTGCTTTACAACTCTGGACCTTAATATCTTCACTTGTAGATTGGAGAGACACAATCCTTAGCTCATGCAGTTTAGGCTGAACAAACCTCATGCACAAAAACTTTCAGCAGAGTCTGGTATGTACTAATTGCAAATAAATTCTCATCCTTTGTTGAAAGGGTGTTGACAATTTGAGTACATAATGCATGGAAGATACCAAAGCAAGATGATGAAGAGCGTGATCTCTGGAGCTTAGATACCAACTGTGCTTTGTGACCTTGACCAAGTAGAATAACCTTTCAGTGCAGAAATCTGTTCATTCACAAAATGCAGATAATAATTGTACTTATGTGGTAGACTTGGTTTGAAGGAAGTGAATAAATACATATAAAGCATTCTAGAGCACTGTTTGCTATATAGTGAACCCCAGTGTTAACTACTGTTATGGTCTAGGATCTATGCTGACAGATACTCAAAATCCCTATGAAGTAGGTATTGCACTGTTCCCATTTCATATGAAAGAAAATTGATTCTCAGATAAGTTGTATACCAATTAATAACATGTCTAAGGTCACTAGCAAGTAGCTCCAATCCAGATCTGTCTGACTCTAAAGACCTCAAGGTTCTTAGCCACTACCCCAGTAAAATTCGCTTGTTACAGAAGAGTAGTTCTGGGTGGAACATTATGGGCAGCTGGTCTGGAGAGAAAGGAGAATTTGAAACATTGAGATTAAGAACATAGAGGGAAATTTCAAGGGCAGGGGCTACCTGGCTATTTCTTAGGGAAAGTTGGGTTCCCTTTATGAGTAAGTCTGCTGCAAACCCATTCTGTAAACACTTCAGGGGATTTTTCAATGCTTAATTAGCAAACTTGGACAGTTTTTAAAAATAGCATTTATAGAGTTATACACAAAAGAGGGAAAATGAAAAAAAGTGGTAGAGAGAAGTCTTTTGACAGAGGTAGGTCAACAGCCTGGACAACACAAAATAAAACAAAAAATAATAATTAATAAGCAGGCATGAATTTAGCTTAGAAACACAAAAGGGTGGGGATAGGTAGCACTGGAACTCTCTGAGGACTTATGGACAGCTACAGAGTAGAATCCAAAAGATGGCACTGGCAGGGAAGAAAGACTTCATGGTTTCATGCACTTGGCATTACTTGACTAGTGTCTTTGTTTCTACAGACACTCGGCTCAGGTTGCTTTTAGCTTTCTGATTTCTTTTAGTGCTTACACTATAAAATGCTACCCTTTATTTATTTGGGTCTAGAAAGTATCCATAACCAAATAAGAATAGGCCTCATATTGGTACAATAATCCTAACTCAAGCTAGTAAAGTACTTATCATGAACTAGACCTGTTCTAAAGGCTTTTGATATAGTCACTAATTTAATCTTAACATGTACTTATAGGCACGTAAACTGAGGCACTGAAATGTAAGAACTTACCTAGAACATAGTGGATAAATGGCAGAGCCAGGCTTAAATCCTTCAATAATGAATTGTATTATACTGCCTTATTGGGCCACTATCTGCCAGTGGCATTTTAGCCCTATTTCTTTGTCCAGTGTGATAGGTAGCTCAGAGCTCGGCTTTTGGTAGAGAAAATGTTGCACTCACCAAAGTCACATTTAGGAAACAGCGATCGAACTGAATAAACTTCTGGCCTCCATCCAAAGGAGGAAGTCTTGTGACTAGAACTGAGAACATGTCAGTTAGACCTGCTTCGCTCTAGCCGTCCAGTTAACTCTAGTCCTTTCCCTTTCCCGGGGGCTGTCATACAGTCTCTTTGAACAGCTCTTTCTCAGAAAGATAATTCTACACAGTGTTTGAGAACATCAGCTACCGAGACAAACAAAGTAGAGTACAAAAGCAGCTCTGAAACTTGCTAATTGGGTGACCTTGGGTGAGATGTTTAGACACTGTATCATTAACACTGAACAAAATGAGGAGAAACTCACGCCAATCTCACAGCGTTGTTGAAGAGAAAAATGAAACAAATCAGTGTTTGAAAAAAATGGCCTTGCAGTGAGTAAGCATGGTTCATTTTGCTGTTATTTCTTCTGGGGCGACTTGCTGAGGCTTAATAGTTCATTTCTGAGCCTGATTCATTAGCCATTCTTCACTCTTCCTGCCATCTTTCTGGAGGTCTCTAGGTCTCCATTCATTTGTCTCCATAGACTTTCTTTCCTCTATATACATTTGCCTTTCAATTTAAAGAAAGCGTTTATTCAGACCAGTCAACTTTTTGACAGCCTCCACCATATTCTTTGCTAAAATGTGTCAGTAAGTCCATTCATGTTGCTCAAAGGCATAAGTGCAAGGAAACATAAACTATTGATTTTGAAAGGATACCAAGATAGTGGTACCTATTTTCTTTCTTTTTAATTAAACTAAAATTAGTTTTTTTTTTAATTTTTGAGACTATGATATAATTAAACATTTCTCCCTTCTCTTTCTTTACTCTGAATCATCCCTTATTCTCCTCCTTGCTCTCTTTCAAATTTGTGGCCTCTATTTTCATCAATTTATTAAATATATATATATGTATTTGTATGTGCATAGATGTTCTTAAATATAACTTATTAAGTCCATGTAATGTTACTTGTATATATGTTTTCAAGGCTGACTCTTCGACACTGGACAACCAATTGGTGTGCTCTTCTCTGGGAAGGGCCACCTTTCCCACTCCCAGCTGTCCTCAGTTGCCTCTAGTTCCATGTATAGGGTTGAGGTCTTGGGGGCTTTACATCATTCACTTTGGCATGTCTATTGTTGTCCTTGTTCAGCTTATGTTTAGGGAGCCACGTTGGTGAGACTTTATGGGTTGTTCCCATAGTGTGTTCTGTAGGACGTTAGTCTCGTAAGGTCCTGTGGAGTTGCAGCACCAGGTTTACATCCTCCTAAAGGTTTGGAAATGGATCATCCTCTGTATTGTTCTAAGAGAGCTAGTCTGTTAAAGGTGTTAAATAGTTCTGCAGCTCACAACCTGTTTGAAAATGACAGAAATGGAGAGCATAGGTAACTATGCTATCTCAAAAGATAGAAAATGAAGGGCCTCAAATGGGAGTTCAAAGGGACACTGAGATTAAATTATTGGGGTTAAAGTGTTTTTTAGTGGAAGAATTTTAATGCCATGGATAGACAGACAGATTGAAAACAGTGTGGAAGGGATTATTATGAGAGTCAAGTCCCAGTAGCAGAGACAGACAGCATAGTGGGTTCTCTGAAGAGAAGAATCAGAACCCTTGTGGCAGAAGTAGGAATCTCTTATACTTTCCTGACGACAGAGAAGATTTAACATAAGCCTGCAGCCAAGGGGGTGGCTAGCAGGACGGGTGGCCATAATATCTGCTTTTGTATAAGCTTGCTTCCCCAGGTGAGCCATCCTGACACCTGCCAGGGACACAAGGACAATGTCTCAGGAGGATGCCTGTTGATATGTATGAATGAGTGAAAGGCTAGTGCAGGAACTGTGGCCAAAGCTATGGCTGGATTCTAATACTACATTCTTACAGAAAGCACATAGACCAAGGTTAATTGTCCTAACAAAATTGAGAAAGATGAATTCTAGATTGTTAGTGGGGAACTGTGAGTGTGAATGTGTTTTACCCCATAGCCTTGTTAAAGGACCACACTGGAAATACAATGTACCTCTGCAAAGAAGGGTAAAATGGAAGCTTTAATGAAGAGGAATGATTGAAAGTGGTTTAGGAAGCAGACTCTGAGATACATTCTCCCAGTTTATACTTCTATGCGGCAGACTCTCTTTACCTCAGTAGAAAACTACACGTCTGGGATATAACTGACTAGCATGCCCAAGACCCTGGATTCTATCCCCAGTACCACAATCAGGCAAAGCAAACAAACAAATGTGTTAATCCTAAATTTCCTTATCATGGAGAGCAACAAGAAAAACTATAGTTATATTCTTGATAGATGATCCAAGGAAGAATCTTTGAATTGTGAGGACATGAATAGCAGACATCTTGAGTACTGTAAGAAACTTGGGATCAAGAGAAATGAATTCTGGTTGCTAAATCCGAGCCTTTTCTTCCTCTAGGCTATGTTTAGAAAAATTATCCACATGCTGGAAATAAGACTAAAAGAATGTGCCATGTCCTTTTGATATGGAAAGATGTTTAATTATCTAGGGAAATACACCTTATTTGACTTTATTGTTTTATTAAAGGCTCAGACTTAGTGAAGTTTTCTATTAACTTGTACATTTTCCCCACTTGAGTGATGCAAATGACTCTTGTCCAGTAAACAAAATACAATTCCAAAATTAATGTTTCTCATTGTCTTGCTGAAAATTAATTCACAGTGTTTCTAAACTGGAATTTTATTCTGAAATAATTTCTAGTTCCTTTAACAATCCTTTGATTCTCCTTGAGCCTTGATTTGTGTGTCATGTTTTTAACTCTGTACCATTTTATTTGGCAGTTTCTAGATTATTAAACCTTACCTCTAGGAAGGAATTTGCAAGAGTGTACCTCATGATATCTGACCAGGCAAATAAGAAAACTAGAGCTATTGACATCTAAAATTCTGAGCAATGGACTCAAGAAAGTCTCCGTGCATTTTTGATGATCACATAAATTATCCTATAGAATGGAACTTCTTTTTAAAGTACAATAGAGCTTTTAAAATAAGTCTGTTTAGACAATCAATGTAACCAACTCTTGTCCTACTAATATTAAGACTTGTAATTGCATTACTGCAGTCAGAAATTCCATTTGTGTTCTGAGAATTCCTAATCTATCAAATCTATGTATATGTGATAAGAATACCAAGCACTACAAAGAGTTGGTTTAAAAACAAAACACTGTAACTTGAGAAACAGAGATACAAAAGGAATAGAAATAGTCTCTGATTTACAATAGTCCAATTTCTGGTTGTTTGACTTGATAATGGTTCAAAAGCAAGACACATTCAATATAAAGCATATGTCAAATTTTGAATTCCATATCTTTGTTATTATGAATAATATGACAGTGAACATATGATATGCAGATGCCTCTTTAACATACAGTTTTCATTTCTTTTGGTTATTTACTTTGAAGTGAGATTTTTGGGTCATGAGAACTCTATTTTTAGCTTTTTAAATAATAATCTACTTGCTATTTTCTGTAATATCTGTTTAACAGTGTAGAGTTTCTTTTTTTTCCCACAATATCACCAAGACTTGCCTCTCATTTCTTTTTTTTACTATAAAAATGAGTAGGTTTACTTTTTAGTTTACGGTCTTTCTAGTGTGCATGAGGTTCTGATATGCTCTTATTGTTTTGATTTGCATTTCACTGATGATTGGTGTGGCTGAGTATATTTTAGTGTACTTGTAAGCCAGTTCTGTGTCTTCATTTAACAAATGTCTATCCCAAGCTTTGGCTTATGCTTATGTTTGGATTAGGCAAGTAGCTTTATTATTGAGTTGTTTGAGTTCCTTATACATGATAGACATGAAACTCTTAAATGTATGGGGTTTTTTTTGTGGTTGCATCAAAAAATGTTACTTCCTAGACCAATGCCCTAAAGCATTTCTTTTACAGTTTAGGCACACTTAAAAACATAATTTCTGCTTTTATTTTACACACACACACACACACACCCCTAGCTATACACAGTGCCTGGGCTTCTGAGCTAGTTAGTTTTTTTCCATATGAATATGTGTGTGGTATGTAGGCATGTGTGCATGCATGTGTGCAAGTATGTAGGAGCACACATGTGTGCAGGTGTGTGTACTTGTATGCTTGTGGGGGAGGGCTTGAAGTTGATATTGAAAATCTTCCTCAATTGCTCTTTTACCATATTTTTTGGGGAGGTTCTGTTAATTCAGCCTAGGGCTCACTGGTTCACTGAGTCTCCCTAGCCACCTTGCTCTGGAGGTCCTCTGTCTCTACTTCCCAACACCGAAGTTACAAGTGGGCTGTCATGACCACTCAGTATTTAGTGGTTTCTGGGAATTTGAACTCTGTTCCTCTTGCTGTATGGAAAATGCTTTAACTGCTGAGTCATTTCCCAACCCTGGGCAAGTTTTTGGCAGAAGGGTTCTTTTTTCAAAAAGAAAATTAAAAAATACAAATATCAAATTTGGCATATATGGAACAATATTTTTGAATTCAAATACCACTTCCATACTACAGATTGTATGAATACAAGTAATCTACTTAACTTTCTCTGAGCATCAGTTGTACCATCCTCTGCCATTGCAAACAAAAACCAGAGGGTGTATTATTTCCCTTCCTTTCTCCCACTTCCCCCAACCCCAAATCTTTCTCTTTGTGTTTAGGATTTATATTAGGGCATTGTACATTCTAAACAAGTACTCTACCATTGGGTCACACCCCTCACACATTTTAAATTTTTCCTGAGCTGTATCACCTTAATATTTCAGGTGATTGTAACCATCAACAATCTACCATTGACATTATTCTAAATGTAATGTTTAGTGGGTGCTATTGTATGGATATAGCTTGAATGTGTCCCCTAAAGATTCACATGCTGGAAAATTGGCCCTCAGTGTGTTAGTGTAGAAGTGGAATAAACTTTAAGGGATGGGGCTTAGTGAAAGGTAGTTAAGTCATTAGGGTGCTACTCTTGGAAAGGATTTACATAGTTCTCCCATGAGTCTGACTACTTCCTGAAGGATAAGATTGTCATACATATAGCATATTTGTCCCTCCACAATTCCTTTGGCTTTCTTATTATCTGTGTAAACTCATTTGCATGTATTCCTACCCTGATGCTATCTCCCATGCTGTCATGCAGCGAGAAGGTACTCATGCTCATAGTTGACCAGATACAGGCATCATGCTCCTGAACCTATATAACTGTGAGTTAAGTCAAATTCCTTTTCAAATAAAGTACCCAACCTCCCATATTTTCAATGTAAAGTGAACCAGAGCAGTAGACAGGGTTCTCTAAACTAAGAAGTCCAAGAACTGTTCTGTGGCCTTGACCTGCTTTGCGATCTGAAAGAACCTTTTGCCTTGCCCAGATTGTAATCATTCTGTAATTGAAAGGTGTCCCTCATCCTTGTCACTTTAGAGCATGACTCACAAGCATCTGGCCTCCCCTGCTCACATTGTTTAATTCCTGACAATTCATTGAGCCCCTGACACAAAAGAGGCATATTGTCCCAGGCATCATCAATTTAGCATGTATCACTTGCCCACTCTGCTCTCAGAGTTACTCAAGAGCCTTAATTCTTAACTGTTGAAAATTAATCTGACACTGTGTGCACTGTTAGATGGAGACAAATGGACCCTGAATAATTTAAAGGACAATTTCTCAGAGCATCCAACAGAGTTGAAGGTCCCTGTTTTTTCATTACCACTACATTCTAAGCCAAGCTGGCAAAATGACCAATGTTTATGCTTCCTTTCCCTTTTAAAAACAGTGTCTCAGTGCACTTTCTCTGTGATCATAATGCCTTTGTTGATCAAAGTTGAAAATCCATTTTGAGGGGCTTGCATCTTTGATATGCCTCTAGCTAGATTCATGACACTGAAGTATGTGCAGGCATTTGGCTTTCGCTAAGCTGTTTCAAGTGTTCTGGAGTTAAATCTTTAAAAAAGAAGTTGAAACAAGTATGGCAAGCAGATTTAGTGAAGGTCAAAGATAATCTAATGGTTACACTGACATACTTGAGTTTTAATATTAATGGAATTCTCAAAACAATTGCCTTAATATATTTCTTAAGCAATTGGACATCATACAACAATACAAATCACTCAGGCATATTTTCAGTAGCTGGATTCTTTATCAGTGTGGCTCACAGCTTAGAAGGTTCAGAAAAAAATCACTTTGTGAAGGTTGATTTTGTTTTCTATACATACTAATATTTTCCTCTTTTAAATATGTTATTGCCCTAAACCAGGGCAAGCCCCCTCCAAATGGACATTTAAGGTATTGAGGGAAGCAACTGGAAACTGAATTAAGGATGATTGTTTTTGATCACTGATCTTTAAGTTTAGTGTCTGCTCTGAACTAATCCTGAAGCTCCTCTTCTTCTGCTACACACACTTTTCTAGGTTACTTAATTCAGTTTTTTTAGTTAGATAAAAAGAAGAGACTTTGTCCCTTTTCAATTTTTACCTTTCAATATATTTTGATCGTATTCTTCCCCTCCTCCAAGTCCTTCCAGATCCTCTCCCTCCCTACTCACCAAACTTTAAGTTCTTTCTCAAAAAAATAAACAACCCAATCAACAATACAACTCCCTCAAACCAAGAAAACAAAGTAAAACCACACCCAAAAAGGAAAACAAAACAAAACAAAACAAAACAAAACAAACAAAAATTATCAAACTGTAACCAAATAAAAGCACACACACACAAATACTATGGAGTCCATTACATGTTGGTCAATTACTCCTGAACATGAGGCCTGCTCTGGAGTGTTGGATATATCCAGTGTCACTCCATTGGAGAAAACTCATTTTCCTTCTCCCAGCAGCTATAAATGACAGTTCAGTTGTTAACTTTTAACTTGGTGGCTAGGTTTTCATTCATTCATTCATTTAAAAAATATAACAAAATATAATAAGACAAAACAAAAACTATCATATCCAAGTTGGACAAGACAAACTAACAGAAGAAAAAGAGCTCAAGAGAAGGCACATGAATCAAAGACTCACTTGTTTTTATACTCAGGAGTCTCATAAAAACACTAAACTGGCAACCATAATATATACACAGAGGACCTGATGCAGACCTGTGCAGGCCCTGTGTATGCTGCTTCAGTCTCTATGAGTTCATATGAGCTCTTTGCTCAGTTGATTTAAAGGGCCTTGTTTTCTTGGTGTCTTCCATCCCCTCTGCCTCTTATATTATTTCCACTTTCTCTTCCGAGGAGTTTCCTGAGCTCTGAGGGGAGGGATTTAATGGAGACATCCCATTTAGAGCTGTGTGTTCCAAGGTCTCTCACTCTCTGTGTAATGTCCGGCTATGGGTCTCTGTATTTATTTGTTCCCATCTGCTGCAGGAGGAAGCTTCTCTGATGATAGCTGAACAAAGCACTGATCTATGAGTATATCAGAATATCATTAGGAATCATTTTTATCATTATATATATATATATATATTCTCTTTTTTTAGACAATATTATTTGGTTTTACCTTAGGTCTCTGGGCTATCTAGTCTCACGTTCTTGGTCACTCAAGCAGTGTTGGATATGGGTTCCATCTCGTGGAGTGGGCCTTAAGTCAAATCATAAGCTTTGTGTCACCATTGCCCTAACATATCTTTTGGGTAGTACACCATTGTAGATAAAGGATTTGTGGCTGGCTTTGTGCTTATATTTCTCTTCTGATAGCATGGAGAGTACCATCCTGTGCCAAAGATGCTGGAATATAGGGGTGAAGGCTCTGTGTAGGCCAGTTCAACATCTCTATGCTCAATGAATTGTGTAGATGTTATCTTTAGCAATGTGGTTTTCCCCCTGTTTCAACTAGGTAATTTTTACTTTTAAACATTATCTTTCTGGTCATGATCTTCAAACTTTTATTACAAGCTTCATCTGATCTCCTTACTGAGTGTTCCAGCATGCAAGGCTCAAAGTCATCTTTAAGTCTTCATATTTAGAGGCAAATTCATTATTTTTTCTTATTCCTGCTCAACTCACATGCTACTACATTTCTTGGCAATAAGAACTATAGCAGTGAAGAGATTTCTGATTTTGAGGCTTATGTTTTATTAGTAGAGAATAAGATCTAAAAACAGATATGACATATGACCGAGGTTTACCACTCTTAGATATTCATCAGAAGTACACGAGAGACTCCATGTGAGCAGTTCACAGATATACTTGCACACTAATGTTTATTGTTGCAGTATTCCTTATTGCCAATTTATGAAACCAACCTCTGGGGCTATCAACAGAAGAGTGGATAAAGAAAATGTAGTATGTAGCCACATTGACATTTTATTTAATCATAAAAATAACAAAATTATTTTGTGTACAGGAAAATGTATGCAACTGGAGATTGTCAAATCAAGTGAGTCAAATCAACACCAAATAAATACTTTCCATTTCCTCATATTTATGGTTGCCAGATTTTATATACATACCTAAAATTATGTATGTGTATGTGACACAAAATTGGAAACACACCTGTCTCAGGAAACAAAATGGACCAAGGGAAAGGAAGAGAGAGACAAATCGCAGGTAGAGGGTAAGGAAAGAAATAGTTGAAATGCATAATGTGCTCATATGAAAATGTCATTATGAAATCTACTTCTCTATACAACAAATATATGCCAACAGAGAGGAAAGAGAAATCTAACAAGTTTTTTTTTTCATAAAGTACGTATTAAGTATGTGGAAATATGGTAGGCTGTAGAGATAGTAATAAGGATCACCAGATGCTAAAAGAAGGTTTCTCCTTGAAGACACTGAGAAAATACCTAAACATGTTTTCATCCAAAATGAAACAATGTACATACCTGGAAAAGAATTTTTCTCACAGTGAGAACAGCAAGTACAATGCTCTGAGGTGGTGTGTATTTGCTCTATTTGAGGGAAAGAAAAATGACTATGGAGAAACAAGCAAGAAGAAAGATTGTAGGTAATGAGTTAGAGAGATAACTGAGAACCTGATCACACAGGAACATGATAAGGAAAATTTGGTTTTTGGTTCTAAGCATAATGAAAAACCATGATAAGGTTTTCAGCAGAAAAGTGACATAATTAGACTTAAACTTTTAAAGGCTCTCTCGAGACTGTCCTGAGAATATAATATAGAGGGCCAGAATGGAAGCAGAGAAATCAACCTGGATGCTATTGCCAATGTCCATGGGAAATGATGGTGGCTGGGACTATGATTGTTTCAGTGGATATGGTAAGAAATTGTTACATGTGTTGTATATTTTTTTATATCATCAGCTGAGTTTACCAAACAAAGAATGAGAACAATGCCATCCGTTCAACCTCAGTTAAGAAACCTTGAAGTCATGGTTGATTCTTGTCTTTTACTTCCCATGTCAACTTCATTGTTAGAGTCTGCTAATCTCTCCCCAGTGGAGATTGGGAAGAAAAACATTTCTTCAAGAAAGATACATATGAAATGAATGAAATTTTTAGTCAGAGCACGGACTAATTCTCAATGAAACAGTAACGTCTAGGATTAAATTCCATCCCTTGGGATGACCTGGCCTGACTGCCCACCCACAACCTAAGTTCCATTGATTCTATTTAATTCTCACACAGTTTTGTATTATTTTCCTTCATAGCCATTATCATAAGTTTTAGATGTATATTTCCTATACTGCATGCTTAGGTGAATGCAGGGACCAAGTCTTAGTTTCTGTCTTGAGCACATAAATGGTACTTAGCTTATAGAAGGTACGCAAATATTTGACAAATGAGTATGTGACTGATCAAATATAAATATAAGAATGTTTTTTATAAAGAGAGTGTTGAAGACCCGCAAGTGACATATGGAACTAAGAATGATATTGAGTATAAGAAAGCTATCTTTTTGAAAATATTATGCTTCTTTTTATTGAAAATAGATTTTTATACAGTATATTCTGATCCTGTTTCCCCATCATCTACTCCTTCCAGTTCCTCCCCATCTCTCCTCCCATCTGACTCTCCCCCCTTTCTGTCTCTTGTTAAAAAAGACATCTAAGAAATAATAATAAAACAAATTATAATATAATAAGGTAAAACAAAATCAAACTAATCAGAATAGGACAAAACAGATAAACAGAAGGAAAAGAGCCCAGAGAAAAGGCACAAGAAACAGGTATAGATGCAGAGGTACACTCGTTCACACATTTAGAAATTCCATAAAAACACAAAACTGGAAGCCATAATATATATGCAAAGCCTCAAGTGTAAAACAAGCAAACAAAATAATAGTAAAACCAAATAAACAAACAAAAACAAAAACAAAACCTCCAAAAACCCGACACAACTTTATGAGACAAGGAACCTCCAAAGATGACTTTGAGTTTGTATTCTGTTGGCCATCTACTGCTGGGCATGTGGTTTACTACTAAGAGCTGAGTAATAAATTCATCTTGTGTTGGTCATCTACTGCTGGGCATGTGGTTAGCCCTCAAGATTAGTTTGTTTCCCTAGTAAGACTCCTTGGAGAAAACTTGTTTTTTTTATTTTCAAGTGGTTATCAACTGGAGATAGTTTCTGTTTTAGAGATGGGGACATATATCTACTTCTCCTTTTGAATCTAGGGCCCCATCTGGAACAGAGCTGTGCAGTCCATGTGAATACTGCCTCAGTCTCTATGAGTTCATATGTGTTTTGGTCCTGCTGTGTTTGGAAGGCCTGTTTCCTTGCTCTCTTCCATCTTATCTGTTTCTTACACTCTTTCTGCCTTCTCTTCTAGAGAGTTCTCTGAGCCCTAAGGGGAGCGATTTGATGGAGACTTTCTGTTTAGGGCTGAGTATTCCAAGGTGTCTTACTCTCTGTGTATTATTACACTGTGAGTCTCTGTATTTGTTCTCATCTGCTGTAGGAGGAAGCTTGTCTGATGATGGCTGAACAAGGCACTGCTTTATGAGTATAGCAGCATGTCATTAGGAGTCATTTTATTGCTACATAACTTTTATAGAACAGTAGTATTTGGTTTTTGTAGCACAAATCCTAATTGGTCTTATAATAAAAACCAGAGCCAGATATTGGGGTAAATGCTGAAAGATCAAACAAGCCACAGCCACCTCTCACCTCACCAACTCCTCAACCAAAAGGGAAAGAAGATGCTGTCTCCATGAATACTCAGACTGAATGCCTCAGAATCCTGAGCCAAAGGGGCTCTGAACTCTTATCTTTTCCTACCTTATATTCCTTTCTCTGCCCAGCCATACCACTTCCTGTCTCAACCTTCCTAGTGCTGGGATTAAAGGCGTGTAACTCCCAAGTACTGGGATTAAAAGTGTATGCCTCCACTGCCTGGCTCTGTTTCTCTTTTACACTGGATTAATCTCATGTAGTCCAGGGTGGCTTTGAACTCACAGAGATCTAGATGGATCTCTGCCTCCCAAGTGCTAGGATTAAAGGTGTGTGCCACTACTGTCTGGCCTCTATGTTTAATCTAGTGGCTGGCTCTGTCCTGATCTTCAGGCAAATTTTATTTGTTAGACTACAAACAAAATATCACTACAGGTTTTACCCTGGGTCCATGCACTATTTAGTCTCAGGTTCTTGGCCACCCAAGCAGTGTAGGGTTAAGGATTCTACCTCGTGGAGTGGACCTTAAATCAAATCAGATATTGGCTTGTTACTCCCACAAGCTTTGTGCCACCATTGCACTAGTGTGTCATGCAGGCAGGACACCTTTGTAGGTTGAAGGATTTGTAGCTGGATTGGGGTTTACATTTCTCATTTAGTAGCATAAAGACTACTTTTCTGTAACAAGAACACTAGCCAGTAGGGTAAAGGTCTAGGGAGGCAGACCTTCTTTGTGTTCAATGAATTGTGTAGGTATTATTTTCAGTAATAGGGTCTTGCTATCATTTTGTGGAGAGCAACCTATAGGCTTTGCAACAACCTAGGTTGTTTGGGGTTCCCATGAGACCTCTTTGACCAACAACTTGATTAGCTGTAACCCAGTCCTAGTACTGAAGCTTCGTTTGTGATGAGAGATGTCTTGTTGGACTCTGTCTCCCCTGTTATTTGGCTATTTCATTTAGAGCATCTTCATATATGTATATACAATCTAGGAAGTTTCTACTGTATTAGGTTTCCATGTGACCCCTCAAATGGCCCTTAATTTTGGCTGTTTCTCCCTGTATTCTCTCCCTTGTCCCCTCTTTACCTCTCCTTCCCTGGTTGACCCTCACATTCCAGTCCATGAGGTGCTGAGAAGATGGTATATTCTTTTGTGTTTGGGTGAAATGACCTCTAAATATCTTTTAGGTCCATTTGTTTTATGACATCAGATCTAGCATTTCTCTATTTAGTTTTTGTGTGGATGATCTGCCTATTGGCAAGAGTGGAATATTGACATTTCTCACTATTACTATGTGAGGGTCAATGTACTACAATGTCGTAGTGTTTCTTTTACAAACTTGGGTGCCCCTGCGCTTCGGTGCACAGATGGTAAGAATTATAAAGTCCTCTTGGTAGATACTTTCTTTGAATGAATAGGTAGTGTCCTTCCCTATCTCTTCTGATTAGTTTTGTATGAAATCTATTTTGTCCAACATTAAAATTGGCACACTAGTCCATTTGCTTAGAATATCTTTTTCTTTTCTCCAGAAGTGATATCTATTTTTAATGTTAAGGTGTGTTTCTGGATGGAGCAGAAGGAGAGATCTCATTTTAACATCCATTCTGTTACTCTGTATCTTTTTATTGGGGAATTGAGATCTGATGTTGAGAGTTATCAATGAATGAGGGGGTCCCTGCAGGTGTCATACAGGGAAGCAAACCATGTGAGGAAATAAGAATGAAAACCCAGTATAGATTGACTTCATCAACCTGGATCAGATTTTGGGGAATCTAGTAAAAGGCAGTTTATTCCCAATGTATTTACGCACAGTATAGTTTGGGAAAAAGTTTCCTGGTGTAATTGAATCCCTATTGCACAAGGAAGTGTAATTACATTGACACTCAACTCAGGGTACATGTCATTTCCTCCAAGAAGATGGGTTCTAGAGATAGGCTGCCTGTACTAGCTTGAGTGACTAAGGGTCTGGCCTGGTCTCCTACAGATAGTATAGACGCAGTTTGGGCTATCAGCCAGCTCTGGTCCTGGTTGTGGGAGCTTGGGGAGCCTCTGGCTATAAAGATCATTTAGATTACTAGCCACCTCTGGTCCTGGTTGTAGGAGCTGAGTTATGACCTGGCACAACAGATAACACAGATCACCAGGCAGTTAATCATTTCCAATTCTCAGCTTTCTGGATGGAAGAACAGGTTTTTCATCTTTCCCATTGGAAAGACAACACTGTGTACTTAACGTTCCTGGTTTCTCTGGAAATCTGTGGGCACAAGGACCTTTGTGCTATGCTCCCAACAAATAAGCAAGTATTTGTTGATTCCCGCTTTTGTTTTTGTGGTGTGTGTTCCACCCCTTTTGATTTGCTAACCTAGGATTATTTATTTCTTCTGTATTCTTGTGTGTGGTTAACCTCTTTAGGTTGAAGTTTTCCTTGTGCCTTCTGTAGGTCTGGATTTGTAGATGGATACTGCTTAAATTCAGTTTTATTAAGATTGCACATTCCTGCTTATACATCCCAGTATTATGTTATAAAAGGACCAATGGCTTGAACCAGTGGATGTAGGTTCATACATATCTTAGTTTATTTTTGGCTGCTAAGCCACAATAGTCCAGGACTGGGGATGATAAGAGAAATACATTAATTTTGGCTCACAGTATTAGTTCAAGATCACAGGTTTACATCAAATAATGGTCTTTTGGGGCCAGAGTCCCCAGAGTATGTCTGTCATGAAAGATATGGATTTCACATGACATAGCCATAGCTGGCTTTTAATTTGCTTTTGGACTTTTTTTTCTTTTGTTTTCAGACAGGATTTTTCTGTGTCGCCTAACCTGGCATGAAACTTATCCAAGCTAGACTGGTACTTTATGGCTTTTGTTAGCACACCCACTTTCCAGAGAATATACTATTAAATTGTTATAATTGAAACTAAAATTTCCCCAATTGGATTATAAGCTACAAGCTTGGTCACTCACTACTGTGAGATATAGCAGAGCCTGTAGAAGGTAGGACCTAAAGAAAGACATTAGGTCATTTGAAGTGCACATTTGAAGGAGATACGAGGATCTTCTCGTCTCGTCTCGTCTCGTCTCGTCTCGTCTCGTCTCGTCTCTTCTCTTCTCTTCTCTTCTCTTCTCTTCTCTTCTCTTCTCTTCTCTTCTCTTCTCTTCTCTTCTCTTCTCTTCTCTTCCCTTCCCTTCCCTTCCCTTCCCTTCTCCCTCTCTCTTTCTGTCTCTCTGTCTCTTTTTTCTTTCTCTCTTCCTTCATCCCATTCCCTAAATAGATCTTGCCTCGTTTTTATTTGATTATTTGAGGCATCTTGTCAAATAACTGAAAAGCCAATTAGCACATCTGTCAGTTCCTTAATAGAATGAAAAGATTAGTGCATTTATGACGGCAAATCACAAAGCATGTCTTAAAAATATCACCTGGGCTCACCTCTTAAAGTCTTGTAATAACTGTTAAATTATGGCATGGATTTCATAAAATACAAAGCGCACTAGAGTCACAGTAATGCAATACTGCTGATGGATTCAAGCTGGTAACCTTGGACACATAGTTGATCTTTACTAACACTCAATTTCTCAATTTATGCTATGAATAGAAAAGCACGATAATTATTTTCTGTACCTGGCTTAATTAACTTAATAGTTCTTTTTAAAAAATTCTTTCTTTCAGTTTTTGAGATTATTATATAATTATATTATTTCCCCCTTCCCCTTCTTCACTCCAGATTCTCCCATATACCCCCTCCTTTCCTTCAAATTCATAATTTCCTTTTGCTTTAATTGTTATATGAATATATATATATTCTTATATACATATATGCTTTAGTTAATTTTCTATTTCTGTGACAAAACAGCATGACCAAGGAAATTTATAAAAGAAAGCATTTAATTCAGGGGCTCACAGTTCCAGAGATTTATAGTCCATGATCACTATGACTAGAGCATGGCAGCAGGCAGGCTTGCTTCACACTGGAGCAGTAGCTGTAGAGCTTACATCTGATCCAGAACGGGAGCATGAGAGAGAGGAGGG
>LZPO01078626.1:1557415-1587261 GCA_001675575.1 Neotoma lepida
CTAACTGGGAATGACTTGGGCTTTTGAAACCTTGAAGCCCATTCCCAGTGCTATACCTTCTCCAACAAGGAGACACCGCATAATCCTTCCCAAACAGTTCCAACTGCAGGCCAAGCATGCAAATATATGAGCCTATGGAGCCATTCTCATTCAAACCACCACAAAATATATTCCTAAACACATAAATACAACCTATCCAGTCTGTATAATGTTACTCATGTGTGTGTTTTCGGTTGTAGTCATTAGTATTAGATAACCAACGGGTGTGCTCTTCCCAAGGAAGACTATTTCTCCCACTCTCAGCACTTCTCAGTTGCCTATGTTTCTTTTTATAGAGTTGAGGCCTTTCATCCATATGAGCATGTCCATTGGTATTGTCCTTCTCCATGTCATGTTTAGGTAGTCATATTGAAGAGGTTCATGGGTATAGCTTCTGACATTTCTAGGAGTCACAATGTCACAGCAAACTTCCAGTTCCTCTGCCTCTTAACAATCTTTCCTCCCCCTCTTCTTCGATGGTCCATTAGCATTAGGTGTGCAAGTTGTATTGCAGATGTATCCATTGTGACTAGGCTCCATTTCTATGCATTTTAGTTGGCTGATAGAAGAATATTTAACACAGAATTATTATTTCAAAATTCAGAAAATAGGTATGAAATAGTGAAAGCACTCTGCAAGAATTTGTCCTTTTCTTTTGTATCTCACTGTATTTTCCTGTGAAGTAGAAGGTATGAATTGTGTTACTGAATTAGTATTTTCAGAGACAAAAAAATGACATTCAGAGGAATTGACATTTGAGGAAATCAAATGATTTGGCACAAAACATTATGGCCATTGAAAGGTCTAAGCTCATTCTGACTTCCAGTGTAAAGTACAGTCCTTTGTCATTGTATTTCTAGTATGACAGCGAGGGCATAGCTGAAGTTTGTGGGATTAGGACCAAAGCTTAAAATGTTCCACATAAAGAAGAGGGTGACCATTTCTAAGCATGTCTGCCTCTGGGAACAAAAAAGTGGAAACACTGGAAATGTGCCCTAAGTAACCCTTAGGCAGGCAGCATGATGGTCCTAGTGGTAGACTGTGACCCCAATAGCAGGGTGAAGCAAATGTGGTCATTATCACAGACCAGTGTTTCCCTGCTTTCAGTTTAATCAGGAGTTTGGCCAGAATGAGAAACAGAATATACATATTGAAGAAGACTGGAACTAAATTCATGCATAGGCAAGTAAGTATATTTGTATATACAAACACATACTGGAGCTATGATGAGGAGAAAAAAAATGAAGTGGTAGTCATTTTTAAAATTCTTTTAAACAGAAACCTTGACCTGCAAATCAATTGACACGTAGATCAATATGAAACATCACAAAGTGAAAACCAGAATAAATGCCACCCAGCTCTACGTGCTTGAACTAATTTGAAACTGTCTAGTTCCACCTCTCCTTCTCCTTCTCTCCTCTCTATCCTCCTAAGAGCAGCATTGTCTCCTCCCCTACTGCTCCTACACTCCCCAGTTGCAGCAGGGCAATTTCTGGAGAAATTGAATTTATTAGGAGTTTTATGGATAATTATAGTTGCAATATGCTTGAAGTCATTTTATTAAAGCAGTTATGAGGCAATTAATCTTGTCAATAAGCTCTGGAGTGAATGTGGTTTTTCCCTGTTTTCTCCATGCTCTTTTTCCTGTTTAAGTCTCCGAAAATATCTGACTCTGCTTGTCAGGTCAGAACTCTTGCACCTTCTGCTGAGTGAAGATTCAGAGGGGTGCCCAGAGCAGAACTACTTTCTCCCCCAAGGATGCCAAAATGATAGCAGACTCTTCGCTACCCTCTGCTTTTGCACTGTTTCTTGCCTTTTAAGAAGAAAAAGTATGTGTAGTCCATTAGTCCATTACCTTCTCACAGAAGTCCTCTCTCCAAGTTAGGAGACAGGGCAGTGTTGGGTACCCACTAGCAAAGCCAGGGTCTCTCTTCTTCCCTACATTGAATATCTGTGAGCCTCCATTTTCCAAAAATACTGAATTTACCATTCTGTGAAATGTGGTGATTACCATTAGAGAGATCAGAACATGATGTCTTGTCTGTATATTTCCTTTTAACAGGATTTAATACAAAATTTGATTTATAAAACCAATTAAGTTGAAATTTTTCTGAACTGATATTTTAGAAATGCTATCAGAACCTAGTAAGAACTTGATGTTTGTTTTCTTAATGAATTGTGAAGAAATTTAAATATTTCTTTACAAATCTGTAGTAAAATAGCTCAGTCCATCTTTGTACATGTAAGAGGGGATGAATATGTGTATAGAGTGGTTGCTAAGAAAAATAATTACGTTGTTTCTGTGAGCATAGTTTTTTAAAAGAGCCATACTGATAGATGTAAACATTCTTTTAGCAGAGCCGACTGTGCACTACTCCCTGGCTTTTACTCTGTGACTTACATGTAACTTCCCAAGAAAATATCCTTTGTGTAAAGAGAGCACCTTTGCTCCTCCTACTGTGCTTATGAAAGCGTCTGTCCAAAGAATTGCTTAAAGCAACACAGACAGACGGCAGAGAATCAAAGGCCAAGGCAGTGTGGACCTCAGGCACGTCTTTAATCTTCTTCTTAGGGATCCCGTTCTCTGGAATTCAAAGGTAATGTCAGGAACGGCCATTATTCTCTATGTGGGCAAAATGGTTGGAGAGATAGATGTGACAAGCCAGGCCTTCTCTTAGGAGCGCTTTCATCTTCATTTCTATGGCTGGCTGAGTCAGATGAGGATCTCCATTATGGACCTCAATTCTCTAGATAGACAGCCAATTCTAAAACTTTAGATCTGCTAGTAGACACATGTTCCTCATGTATTCCATTTTGTCTTCTGCATAATTCTTGCCCTTTAGTTACCAACTCTACTGAAGGCAATATCCGTTATCCATTTGAATTTTTAAAGGATCCATAATCTTTTAGTGAACTATTGGAAGGTTATAATTATCTGCCATCTTTATCCACTGGAAACTATTTGTTGATACCTGAATCTAAGAATGAGAAACACTTTAGGCATCATCTACACATTAGGTCACCTGTAAGAATCATGCCTGCTTTGGGGCATGCACTTAATTATATTACACAGCTATGAATGCCAATGTTTTGAATTAGTCTTAATTTTCCAAGAACATGGAACATGTTCTTTTTCTTTTAAATTTTTTTGAGATTATAAGATTATAATATAGTTACACAATTTTCCCTTTTCCTTTCTTCCCTCCAAATCCTCATATACCCTCCCTTGCTCTCTCAAATATTCAATTGGTATATATAATATATGTATACATACATACACATATATATACATATATATATATTCCTATATATAAATATATCCTGGTCAGTCTATATAATGTTATATATGTTATATATATATATATGTTATATATGTTGGATATATGTTTTTGGAATGACTATCTGGTAATGAATCATCAATTGGTATGCTGTGCTCTTCCATGGGGAAGACTATTTCTCCTGTTCTCAGCATTTCTTAGTTGTTTATACTACTTTGTTTAGGATTAAGGCCTTATGAGCTTTCCTCTGTCAACATTAGCATGTCTATTACTGTCATTCTTGTTCAAGTCATGTTTAGTCAGCCATGTTGGTGGGACTCCTGTGTGTAGCTTCTGACATTTCTAGGATATACATTGTCACAGCAAACTCCCTGTTTCTCTGCCTCTTACAATCTTTCTGTCTGCTCTTCTATAATGATCCTTGAGCCTTAGGTACAATAGTTATATTGTAGATTTATTAGTTGGGACTGGACTCCACAACTCTGTGTTTTCATTGGTTGTTGTTTTCTGTAATGGTCTCCATCTGTTGTAAAGACAGTTTCCATGATGAGGGATGAGGACTACACTTACCAGTGTCAGGGATAAGAACAAATCTTTAGAACGTAGTTAGGAATTATGCTGATTTAGTAAAGTGGTTGTTGTAGGTTCTTCTCCAAGATCCATGACTTCACTAGCCCTGTGGAGTAGGCTAAGCTCCCAGTACCAAGCATGATTTCCCTCTTGTTGATCAGGTCTTGAGTCTAATTAGAGAGCTTTTGGGTACCTTCATGGTGTTCATACAATTACTGCATGCTTAGGTTTATCATGCCACCATCTTGACTGATAATGCCCCTTCAAGAGCCATAGACCATCTAATAAAAAAGCCCTAACACCAAGTGTGAGAAGTCCTCTTTTGTTGGTCCAAGAGAGTCCCAAAACACTATAGGCTATTGCAATTTCTTTTGTTTACAACCCCCTGCCCCTGCAGATATGGAAAGCCAGTCCCTACTGCTGAAGACACCAGGCACTTTCAGACACAGGGTCTAAAGTTCTTCTAGCCGGCATCTGACCTGAAAGACTCCTCTCTGAGGAGCTTTCATGATACTAGAAGGTGCCATAAAAGTGTCTGAAGGAGGGAAGCAATCAACAGTTGTCCAGCCTAGCCTGTGTCTTTTGATTGGAGAATTGAGGCAATCACTATTTAAAGTTAATGAAAGGTATGTGTTGAGTTCAGTCACTGTGTTGTTTAATTTTGAAACTATTTATGTTCTTGATAGTACTTTGTGTTTTAAGCATTATGGCTTTTCCCCTTTTCTTTTCTGCAGATATTTGCTCTACTCATTCCTCTCTTTAGACAGAAATATTGTTTCACATATTTTATGTAGATTTGAGTGGTATATAAAATTTTTAGGCTGTTTATATTGTGAAAGTTGTTTTTTCCTTCTTAAACTATGGCAGATAATTTTGCTGGGTATGTTAGTCTAGGTTGACCATCATAGTTTTTTAGAACTTGGAATGCATTGCCCTAGGCTCTTCTGGCTTTCCACGTTTCCAATGAGAAATTAGCTGTTATTCTCACAAGTTTTCCTTTATATATGACGTGTGGTTTTTCTCTTGCAGTTTTTAATACTCATTTTGTTGTTGTTGTTTTGTATACTTAGTGCTTAATATGCCATGGGGAGTTTCTATTCTGATCTTGTTTATTTGGTGTTTCATGTGCTTTTTGTATCTGTATGAATATGTCTTTCCTTAGTTTTGGAAAGTTTTCTTCTATGGTCTTGTTGAATATATGGTCTATACTATTGATGTGAGATTCTTCTCCCTCATCTATGCCTATAACTTGAAGGTGGAATTTTCATAATGTCTCACATTTCCTGTATGTTCTGTTCCTATGTTTTAAATTTTATTTCATATTCCTAGCTTATTTGGTCTGGACCCTCTACTTTATCTTCAAGTCCTGATATCGATCTTCTGCTTGATCATTCGACTTACAAGTCTTTCCTTTGAGTTTTCTAACTGGGTTATTGGGTTTTTCAATTCTATTTACTCTTCAGTTTGAGTCCTTTTAAATGTTTCTCTTCATTGAATTTAGTCTTGAACTCCTTAGTTGTCTTTGTCATTTACATAAGTCTTATATGTGTGTTTTATTGGGCATCACTTACTTGGGTCTTTTACTCTCTTTAAGTTGTTTCTCCTTAAGTTCATTGAGCTGGTTCTTCATGTCTTCTTTAATTTATTTGAGCTTTTTGATGTAGTTTATGATTGCTCTTTTGAATTCTGTGTTCTGGAATTCATCTAGGTAATTTTGATTGGCAAACAATTCTGCAAGATTGGTGGGTTTTGCGGTTGGAGATATTGATTTCTCCTGTTTGTATTTTTGTAATGAGATCTGGGCATGTAGACTTCTTTTGTTATTTCTGTGTCTGATATGCATGTTGGGGAGGAAGAAAGAATGTATGGTTGGTTGTGTGTCTGATATGCAAGTTGGGAAGGAAGAAAGAATGTGTGGTAGGTTGGATAGGTCTCAAGTGGACATAGGGTAATGGGTTGATTGGCAGGGTTTGCATCCTGGTCCATACCTGGAGTCTGGGGATAGATCTGGGGGTTTGGAATTATGTGTGGAGGAAAGGGCCAGGTGGAGTCCATCAGCTAGACCATCAGGAGAAGGATGTGCAGGATTTGTCTAGGTGGAGAGGTTAGATATGGCATGGATGCACCTGTGGGTCTGGATCTGGAGCAGGCAGAAGAGTTACTGTTGGAAGCCTGGAGGTTGACTGTGGTGCTGACAGGGTTGGCCAGACTAGGGTATGGGATCCAGGCTAGATTCTAGGGGCACTGGGGAGAATGTTTGGAGTTGGGGAAGGATGATATGAACTCATCTGGCTAGACACTGGCATGTTCATTTAAAGTTTTCTGTTTTTTTTTAAATGCAACTGTATGAGTTGCCTTTCTTGTAACTCTGATAAAATAAGTACATAATAAAACAAGAGAGAAACTATTTATTTTGGCTCAAGTTTGAGAGGGCATAGGCCAATATGGTGGGGGAAGGCATGGCAGTATTCATAGCTATTTACAGCTGTGGTAGCAGGGAAAAAAAAAGCTGCTTGCTTATATCATGGCAAGTCAGAAAACAGTGAATTTGGGCCAGAACCAGGTTGGGCTATAAATCACAAGACCTGCTCCCTGTCTCCCACTCTCTCCATTAAGACCCTGTTTCCTAGGGGGTCCCACAATGTCCTAAAACATTGCCCTCAGTTAAGGACCAAGTTTTCAAGCAGGAAAGCCTATAAGGAATTTTGCACTTCTGAACCCTAACAGTTTAGGAAGTCATTTATTTCATCAGCAATTAGCAAGCTGAATGCCTGGTCTTTACTCTGCAGTTTAGGGAATATTTTAATAGTCCCAACCACACTGAGCCAGCTAAGGATAGGGAAGATGAATCTCTGACTGAAAGGGCACTCGTTTCTCTAACATAATCAGATAATGCTGCAAAGACATTTTCTTGTAATTCAACTTTGATAGCACTTCATGTTTCAGAAGTCTGCCTGCTAAGACTGAGAATGTTGAGTCATAGTGTAGTGTGTCTGACAGCTTCTCTACTAGAGGCCATTTCGGATGTAACATAAGAGCTACTTGTTCCTTGAAGATGACTCTATTTCCTCTAAGTGTATCAAAGTTTATTTGTTCCTGGCATAGACCTTATAGTAAACTTCTCCAGAGAAGTGCTGACATGGTCTTTCATCTCCCTTTTCATAGTCTTCTGCTCTTAGTTGATCTTGTTGCATTACCCATCCTTTTAACATCTTCCTTCTCTCTGCCTTCCAGAGCACTATGCTTTTTAGTTTGTCGTCATGAGCTCCCTGTCTTTATTCCTCCTTGAAATATACACACACCACTTCTTGCTTCTTCAGTCCTTGCTCTCAAGTGGTTTCAGTCAGTGTCTTTCTGCAAAGGCCCATTCCAGTTATTTCTCTCACTTTCCTTGCAGTTAACTGCCTGCTTGCACAAATCAGAGGCAACAGAGAACCCTATACAGGAAACCTGACAGCATCCCACACAAGGGACATCTTATCTGTTCTCCATGTCATTATCCGATTCCAAACCTCATAGAAAACTTCTGTGCTGATAGCTTCCACGTATTCTGGCCAATTATTTTCACCCATAGCTGATGGGAGGGATTTCAGAGAAAATGAGCATAATGGATATTTTCCATTTGTATCTTTATTGTCTATTATATCAGGTTCATCATACAGCTCATTAAATTTGTATATTTTTTATTCTTTTGGAATCACTGTGTAATTTCAACAGAATGCACATTGCATGAAGGCTCCTCCCCCAATATTTCAATTCTGAATTTAAGTAAGTGACAATAACCAGTTATATTCATGTTGTTAAAATATAGTGCTGAAAAATATTGTTGAAATGTATCCATGGATACTGAAATTAGTGGTGGCTACCTCTTCCTTTTCCTCTACAACACTGCAGGTTGAAGAAAAGTTTCAAAGTGCTTTTCCCTCAGTAAAGTTGAGATTTCATGAGGAGGTGCACAGGCTGAGGTTTCATGAGCATCGGGGGCCAAGGCCTACCTTACAGTCCATAAAACCTCCTTTTATTGCACCTGGCCCTTACGTGCTCGTTATTCAATCTCACCCCTCATCATTCCACATGTGTCCCCAAACTCCAGCTGTATTGAAGGACCTGAAATCAATCAATTCGAGCACTATTTTGGTTGTCTTATGGTTTCATAATTCTTCCCATTAGTCCATTTTCTCTTTAAAACATTAATTATTATGGTGTGTGTGTGTGTGTGTGTGTAAGCTTTGTGTCTGCTCTAGAACTCCCAGAGTATTCCAGGAACTATGGGGGAATCAAGCCCTTTTTAAGTGCTCTACATACCATAGTTTGATCACTTCTTCAAAGTCACTGAGATATTAAACACAGACATACATAGACACAGACACATACACACAATACACACACACACACACACACACACACACAGAGAGAGAGAGAGAGAGAGAGAGAGAGAGAGAGAGAGAGAGAGTTCTGCCCCATAGAAACTCAGTAAGTGGCTATTCTCAGTGACAGTTCAAAATAGAATTTCCTTGTTTATTTTTCTTTTCTGAGTTTATCCCTTATGCAAATCCATTTTTTGTTTTTGTTTCTCTTTCATGGCTTTTTCTCTCCATAAGTTATTCTTAGTTTCAAAGAATGGGACACAGTAAAAATGGAAAACCTGTGTCCCTGCTTATCTCTTTGTATATCAAGGATAACTGCTTTTCTATGCCTTCCAATAAGGTCTGTCTAATCTGCAACAATGTATGGGAATAGAAGGTAATATCATTTGTGCTCATTCAAGTCTCCTCCTTAAATCCCAAGTAGAATTATAGTATGGTCTTCAGGCCATAGTGTAGTTGCTGTTTTCTAGATCTGTTCCTCAAACAGAGAGTGATATCAACTATTTTTATGATGCAATATGTATGTTAATTTATGCTAGATTTCTCATGAACCTGCTTGAATTGAATTAATAGAGGCATGGCACAGAAAAGTATATTGGATGTTTTGGGACATAGTTATCACAGTATTTCCAGCTCTAACTCTAGATCCTTTCATATATGCTATTTATTGAGAACTGTTAGTTTAGACAAGGGGTATTTTGAGTACAGACAGAGTCTGAGACCTAGTCAAGTCTGTATCTAAAATGTTTTAAAAGGAATAGGTGCTGACACACATGGTTACACTCATCCATTGATTGTTTAGCTTGATGATTGTAATGATATGATAACAGTATAATTATTTGGGATCAAAATGCCTATGTCCCAGGTTTACCATTAACTCTTTAATTCAGCATTTAGAAATCATATCACCTGTCTGGGCATCAGTTGACCTGAATATTGAGCATTATTATAACCTCAGAATATTTTTGTCTGGTTTGTCGCATAGTTATTGTATGTCTTCTATGTATTAGAAACTGACTGTGTTGCTTTATATGGCTTAACTTATTTTATCCTCTAGATTAAAGGAAAGAAAGCATGTAAAAGTTCTAACATGCAGTAAATGCTTATAAAGATAAGAGAGGAGGAGAAAGGAAGGAACTAATGAAAGAAGGAAGAAGGAACCAATGAAAGAAGGAAAAACAGAGTGAAGCAGAGAAGGAGGAGAGAGAACAGAGAGGGAGAGAGAGGGAAGGAGGGAGATTGAGGAATGATAACAGAGCCTTCAAATCTTTAGGGGCTCAGTCTGGCTCCGACTTTTCAATGTTATAAACCGGCCTCCTATTTTCCTTGGCTTACTGTTTATAGAAGATTTTCTCAAGAGTCATCTTCTAAATTCCTTATTTCCTAAGAAACTTAGTCAATATTTGGAAAGAAGGATATGTAGTCTGATACTTAATAATTGCGTCTGTGATAATAGGTTTGCTTAGTACTTTAAAAACTAATTACTTTTATTTATTGAGACTATAGTTACATCATTTCCCCCTTCCCCTTTCTCCCTCAAAACCCTCCCATATACCCTTCCTTGTCCTTTTTCAAATTCACAGCCTCTTTTTTCATTAATTGTTGTTCCACACATATATGCGTATCTCAGGTGTCCTCACCACTACACAATGAACTACAGACAACTAAGGAATGCTGAAAATGGGAGAAATGGTCTTCCCCAGGCAAGAACACACCAACTGCTTATCCAAAGTCAAATGCTCAGTATTTTTGACTACATCCTTTTCCTGACTCAAATAAACCAAGTACTCCTAAACAAATAGACAGGTATCGTCCTTTAAGGGGGAATGAGATCCTTCAGGGACCCAATTTTGTGCTCAAACCCAGAAATACTTGCATCTTGACTCAAATGCATAAGAGCAAATGTAGACGAAGATTTTAAATTAACTTTTACTCAAAGTAACATGCTGGATTAAGCAGCCTACTGTAAAACATAGTGGCCAATGCCCATATGCCTGTCTTCTGATGGAGTTGTATAAGGGACTTCTAGCTGTCTTTCCATCAGTTAGTTCCTAAGGCTCTTTGTGCCCTTCGCCTTTTTCAGCCTGCTTTTGCCAATCACAAGTCATTCATGATAGGGTACTCATGCTGGCATTTTTATTTTAACTTTTGCTTTGGGGAGTTGGTTCCTTTATTTCTTTGAACTAGGCTTTCCAGCTGGGAGACCGTGGCATACTGATGTGCTCGGAGCTAGTTACAGATGTGCAGAGCTATTGATGTTTCTAGGTTGTCTGGTAGCTACTGACTGGGACAGCTAGAGTCCGTGAACAGTCTTTGCTTCTGGCCACAAGTAAACTTACAATGTGACTGTAGTGTGCCGTATAAGCATCATTGTTTTCCATCTGCCATGTCCTAGGAAAGTCAGGAAGTACTGTGTTGAGATCACTAGTTATCAAATGTCTGGTAACTCTGGCACTATGACATATAAATCAAGTTAAAAGTGAATCTTTTTTGTTGATGCCAGTGAACTACATAATTATGAATGATTATGATGTTTTTACATATATTTTGACCATGATTTCATTTTTAAAGGGAATCTGCTTTGAGTAAAATGACAGCCAAACTCTTAGCCATGATGTCCTTTCATCAACCTTTAAGTACGTTAGAAAGCACAGCTGAGAAACCCCTCTGTCTGGAAAAAGAACTGAAATCCTTTTCTCGTCTTCACTCTGTAGTCTGCAATATGTCATCTCTGGAGACACGGCCTTCAGCAACTCTGCACTTGGGTAGCCAGCTTGCCTTTTAGACCTCCTCATGGGACTTGCTTACTTTTCCTGACACAATGTTATCTGTCACCATTGCTGACATTAAGTTTTAGTGTACCTTCACCCTGGTTTTCCTTCTCCAACATGTTGAAAAGTCACCTATTATCAACATGAAAAATACTAGTGACAAGGTTTTTTTTTTAATCTCCATGGTATTTATATGTGTATATATTACCCCAGGAAAATACTTGATTATTTCAATGGGTATAAAATACAAAAACCTTACCCCTATCACTTGTCTTATATCTCCCTAGGTAAAACAATTGCTTACAGCTTGGTATTTTGTGTGTGTATGGATGGATATATATCTATATATATATATGTATATATATATATATATATATATGCTTCCAGAAAAGTCTTTGCATACATAATTATATGTATATAATAAACCCAAGTACTTTCTTTTTTCTTTTGTTTGTTTGTTTTTTTGATTTTACATCCCAACCAAAGTTTCCCTTCTCTTCTCTCCTCCCAGTCTCCCCACCCCATCCACTCCTCCTCTGTTTCTTTTCAGATACAGGCAGGCCTCCCATGGATACCAGCAAGCCATGGTATATTGAGTTGCAGTGAGACTAGGCACCTCTTCTTCTATTCAAGCTGGATGAGGCAATCCTTAGGAGGAATGGGTCCCCAAAGCAGGCAATGGAATCAGAGACAGCCCTGCTCTCACTGTTAGGAGTCACACAAGAGAACCAAGTTACACAGTTGTAACATATGTGCATAGGGCCTAGGTTGGTGCCATGCAAGCTCCCTAGTTGTCGGTTCAGTCTCTGTGAACCCCTATGAGCCCAGATTAGTTGGTTCTGTGGGCTTTCTTGTGATACCCTTGACCCCACTGGCTCCTAGAATCCTTCCTACCCCTATTGCGCAGGATTCCCTGAACTCTGCCTAATGTTTGGCTACTGCTTCCACTGATCTGTTTCCATCAGTTGCTGGATGAAGCCTCTCTGATGACAACTGGGTTAGGCACCAATTTATGAGTATAGCAGAATATCATTAGGAATCATTTCATTGACTTTATTTTGCCATTCATGTTTAGTTCTATCCTAGGTCTCTAGGGTATCCTGCCTCTGGGTCTTGGCCCTCAGGTAAGTTCCCTCTCAGGGTATGGGTCTCCAGGTAGGCCAGTCATTAGTTGGTCACTCTCACAATTTCTGTGCCATCTTTACCCCAGCACATATTGTACGTTGGAAGCTTTGTAGCTGGGTTAGTGTCCCAGACCCTCCACTGTAAATCTTGCCTGGTTACAGGAGTTGGCTGTTCAGACTCCATATCCCCTATTGCTAGAAGTCTTAGCTAGGGTCACCCTTATAGATTCCTGGGAGTTTCTATTGTTCTAGGTTTCTAGCTCATCCCAGAGATGCCCCAGATTGTTGTTTTCCCAGTACTCTCTCCCTCCATCCTTCTCCAACCTGGTCCCTCTTGGTCCCATCTCCACCTCCTCTCCCATCTCCCCCACTTCCATTAGCAATGCCCATTTTATTTATCCTTCACAATGGGATTCACATATCCCCCACTTGAGCCCTCCATGTTATTTAGCTTCTCCGAGTCTGTGAATTGGTAGCTTGGTTTTCCTTTACTTTATGGCTAATATCCACTTATGTGTGAGTACATACCATGTTTGTCTTTCTGGTCTGGATTACCTCAATCAGGATGATTTTTTTCTAGTTCTATCCATTTGCCTTCAAATTTCCTGATGTCATTTTTTCTAACAGCTGAGTAATACTCCATTGTGTAAATGAACCACGTTTTCTTTATCCATTCCTCTGTTAAGGGGCATCTAGGTTGTTTCCAGGTATTGATTATTATGAATAAAACTGCAATGAACATAGTTGAACAAGTGTTCTTACATGTGGTTTTGTGGTTTTCTCATTTTAGTTAATTATATATCTTGGTTCTGAATTCATGTAATCACTTAGCATTCTCCATCAAGCTGTACAACTGCTGCATGGTATTCTATGGAATAATTATACCATATTTTATTTAATTACTCTCCTAATGATAACATTTATGTTTCTTTCAGTTATTTGAATAGTAAAGCATTGAAACTATTTAAATGTTCAATTATAAGTCAACTGTATTTTATGATACACTACAATGGAGTCATTTTAAAATGGTATAAGAACATATTCAGTGCAGTTGTAAAATGTTTGCTCTGCATTTTCACAGGAAAGGTAGTTTACAAATTACTTTGAACAGTTTGAGCCTTAATGGATAGGAAATAAAAGCCCATGTACTTAGAACACGTCTGAAAGGAAGTACACTGAGCTGTTAAACTGTCATCAAAGATTCTTTTTAGGTAGTTGGAGGATGAAATTTTACTTTTTGTCCATTTTGCTTATGAGCATTTTCTAATCTCTCACCACTAAATGTATACTGTGTTTAGTAGGGAAGAAGCAATAGAATAAAGGTTGAGTTTTTAAAAGCAGTGCCCTTCCCGTGTCACTGCAGCCACAGTTCCAGCAGTTCTGATGCTACTATGACAGCTGGTAGAGATCAAAGCCAAAGCCAGTGCACCTAAGCATGTCACTATGTGAGCCTCTAGTCTAGTCAAACAGAATGGGGGAGCATTGTATCAGAAAAGCCAGAGACCAGTGCGGGACTTCAGATTAACAACCCTTTCCAGCTTCCACAGATGATACTGAGGAGAACTGCATCAAAGGATACATTCCTCAGTATGTGTGTGTATATATGTATGTATGTATGTATATAAAAATCAGGGGAAGCTTCCCAGAGGAAGTAGAGATTAGATTGAATATGGAAGCAAAGACAGAATTGCAGAGCTCAAGAAGAGAGTTATATTCATGCAGGCCCTGGACGGTGCTTGCTAAGGTGGGAACAAGTTCTGTTAGGTCAATTTGGCTGGTTTGTCATTGCATTAGTGACTGAATCATGCCTTGGACCCTGGATAAGACATGTGTAGGTTCAAATCTTATTTCTGTCACCTGCTGAAAATTTGCTAGGGTAAGTTACTTCACTATTTCAAGCCTTAATTTTCACATCTGCAAAATAGGAATTACAGTAACACCTACTTCATTTTTATAGTGCTATGAAAATTAACCAAAATAATAGAAATCCTGCATAGTACAGTGCCTGGTAGGCCCATGGTAAATTGTTAATGCTAATAGAACAAAATGCGTGACAGCTTTAAAGACATAGTTTATTAAAGATTATAAAATTATCATGTGTGTAGGATTCAAAATGCTCAGAGGCCGAGTTGTTTATTTAAAGGTCTCTGGTATGAGGTATCAGAAATGCTTGTAGTGTATAGAACTCAAACAGGTTATGTGGATTTCTAAATGGAAGAAAGTATGACGGTATAGAATACTAGAATATTGGCTTTGGACTCAAGATGACAAGAGTTTAAGTCCCCGACTTTGGTATATACATTTTATAATGTTCATTAAATACCTCATTTTCCTAATCTGAAAAATGTGGATAATGACACAAGGTAGTTCCTAGAATTGTTAGTATTAAAATAAAATGAAATAGCTCAAATCAATTGCTTAGTGCCCAACATTTAGTTAGTGCTCAGTTCATTCACTGAAAACTATTGATTGAGCATCTACAATTTGTTAGGTTTTGTGCTTGGATGATGAGAGTACATTGACAGATGAGACAATTATCTTGCTCTTAAGTAGCTTAATTTTTTAACCATTGAAAAGCATAACTACATCTGTTTAAAAAGTACCCTTTCCTATCTGAATTCTCACTGTCTAGATATTCATTAAAATTATGAAAATATTCACTTGAAATGAACAATTGAAGTTAAAAGCCTTCAGGTGAAAATATTTGAGTTGCTTCTGAGTCCCGTCTAAAGGATATGGAATGACTCCTGTTCCTATGGAATGAAGTTTCTTCCAGATGCACTATTCATCATTGTTATCTTCTTCCACACCATGTAATTCATGTTTCCTAGTGTTTGTGTTAAGTATCAACCAACTTAGGGTCCTTCTGGACCATTTCCTTAGAATCACTTAAATATTATTGTACATAACATAGCATATGTTCACTGCAATTTACAGAGAATATATAATTTCTTGAGATTTTAAATTATTCTATACCAAAGTCTGTTAATAAGTTCATTCAGTGCTAAACAATTATGTATTGACATCTAAAATGTTATCTATTCTTCAAAAATCCTCCACAGCCTGATTTCTATTTACTTAAGAATGTTTGAATAATATCTGGGAAAATGGCTTAGGGTTTTGAACAGACTTGGAATGCATTGTTAATTTTGCATTTTTAATAACCACATATAGGTATTGTTTGACTTTATGTTCATTAACTATATAACATGTTATTGGTTTAATCTTGCATTTGAGTATAACAGTTATTATATCACTATCATGTGGTATTTAGTACTTTCATACTAGTAACTCTCAGCTAACTTCCACTAACTACTATCCCTCAGTGTTGTATTTAGTCTTTACAGATGATAATGCAGGCTTCTGTCCTTTTAAACTAGCGTGATTGTGTGAATGGGTACAGAGGTCTAAATCTTCAGGGTAAAAGATCTAGACCTTGCTGTGACTGATGCTCAGGGAAAGCTGCCTAATGACACAACTTCAGTCATTTCTTTTTGTGGTTCCCAAGTCCCCACTAACAAGTCAGACATCTTCAGAGCCAAAGGTGTTCAGAATGGCAGAGACAGAGGCTTATATTCATTATTACTGCTTGGCCATTAGCTCAGGCGTATTACTGACTAGCTCTTACACTTAAAATAACCCATTTCTATTAATCTATGTATTGCCATGTGTTCCGTGGCTTTACTGGCCTTCTGGCATGTTGTTCCTTTGGTGGTGGCTGGCATCTGCTTAGCTCTGCTTTCCTCTTCTCTCGCTCTTAGAATGTCCCACCTAATCTTACTATTCTGTCTCACCACTGGCCACACAACTTTATTTATCAACCAATCAGAGCAATACATATTCAGAAAGACATCCCACAACAGACAACAGAGCTCTTCTCCAAAGCACAAGCTACTGCTTTATGCAAGTGTGTATGACAGTATGGCAGACCCAAGAATTTGGTTGTTTGAGCAGATATTCTAGAGACCTGCCATTATTAAGAGCATCTTAATCCCTTTTGCTTTGGAAACAATAGGAAGTGGTTTCAAAAGATGAAAACAATATCCTTTGTCTTTGCCCATTAGGAGCTATCAACTGTTTTATAGATCTGGACTGGGTATATAGTCTGATTATTGCTAACATGAACAATCTACATGCAAGCAAATGGCTGAACACATTGCCTGCTCACAGAAGGGAGAGCGAGTACTCAGTAAATTACAGCTACTCCATTTTCAGTACCAACAATGTGCCAAACAGAGCTGAGCAGAGGGAGAAGAAACACAATTGTTATTCCCTGAATAATATATGCCATTGTACAGCCAGTGCTGTACTACTGGGAGGATATTGCACAATTTTCAGCATTTTCACATACTACCTTCTTTGCAAAGCTGTGCAAGAATTAGGAGGTTTGGATTCAGCTCCCTACTCAGCGACTGACTTTCTGTGGGACTTGGAATAAGACACTTGACTTCTTTTAGTCCACAGAGGAGATTTCACAGTGTGACCTAGAGTGGCCCTTGTATACTCAGTCTGAAATTCTGCTATCTGTCTAATAGGATTGCTGTCCCTTGATGGTAGCTTGGGGATGATAGGAGCCAGGAGGTTTAGAAGATGGACTTTATTTCAAAACGTATTGCTGGTTTTTAGAAAACATTGCCAAACGTTGCTTGGGAGTAGAAAGAATGACAGATTTGCAAATTGAAACTGATTGCAAGTGGGTATTTATGTGTCCATTTCCATACTTTGCCCCTTCCTCCAAGCTCCAGCGTCACTCTGCTCAATGAATATTTGATTTTGAAGCATATTTGTTCAGAGTCTGTTTACATTCCCGGAGTAGGCTTTGGTGTGCTAGTCAAGAGAACAATGTGTGAAAACAGAGAAACCTCAGCAATGATTGTGCAACTAGAACTTACACATGCCCTTAGCTCCACTTATACCTCACAATGGTTATATAGAGACAGTTACTTCACATATGAAAAAGGAAAAAGAACAAGGCTTCGAGAGATTCTATAGTACACTTAAGATCACATAAATAACTGGAAGGGACAGTCTTCAAATCCACTACCCAGGGTGACTCCAGAATACTTAATGAGCAAGGCTTCCTTTAACCTGAAATTAAAATTAAAAAAAGAAAGATGTAATCCATTATGGAAAGATGTCTCTCACCACAACCAGATGAACATTTGCTTAACAATTCTCTCTGCCTCACACTAGCATTATGTAGAAGCAGTGGGTGCAGACTCCTAGCCAGGTAAGAGTCATCTCCACTTAATACTTATCTTTGGAAACTGTATTTACTAGGTAGTTGGTAGTAACAAAGTAGGAAAGTTACTTCAATGGCCATAGCAGGTAGCTTATTCCAGAACAATCAGTGTATGTAACTGTCACAAAGCTAAATCCTGAAAGCTGATGAACTTGTCCCTGGCACTTCCTCACCCCATTTCAGGTCCCTTGCCTCTTTTCTCAGTATTTGTGAGGAAAACTCATGTACATATGCCACCTCTGGGATCCCAGGGGACTTTATGCTGGCACCTCTCTGTAGACTTCCCATCCTCAGCAGCTCCAAGTGCTTCTGATTTTTTCCTTTCCTATTCTATCTGTTAATACCTCCTGATGCTCTCTCTAATTCACTACTCTGTAAATAGCAAATCGTTATCAATAGCTATCATTTTTCTACTGATGAGGATCTGTCCTACATATTTGCAAACAGTGTCTCATTTAATTCAGGAACCTTGCCTTAAACAATCCCTACATAAGAAAGAACAATCTAACCAGGCAAACTAGAAACCCTGGCTATAGACACAATAATGGACACATACATGAGCATGGAGTTTTTTTTTTTTTCTGTTTTTTTTAAGACAGGGTTTCTCTGTGTAGCTTTGGAGCCTTTCCTGGAACTCACTCTGTAGCCCAGGCTGGCCTCGAACTCACAGAGATCTGCCTGCCTCTGCCTCCCGCGTGCTGGGATTAAAGGCCTGTGCCACCACCGCCCGGCTCGAGCATGGAGTTTTAAATTATAATTTCACCACTGCAGATGATCGCTTGTCAGCATCTTCATAACTGTTGTAAAAGCCTCAGAAGGGCACGCATTATAAGAACCTAAAAGACTTTTGTTGTTGTTATTGTTCTTGCTAGAAATTGAACTTAGGAACTCACCTGTGCTAGGCAAGTGCTCTATCATGGAGTTATATTTCTAGCTCATCCCCAAGAGTTCTTTCTAATCTCTCCCCTTTGCCCTCTAATTTCTTCTTTCCACTCCTCTTACTGAGGTTCAACACATTTTCTTGTTCCTTCCAGAGTTTACATTTATATACGAGCCTCACTTTATCAGTGCTTAACTGATTCTGACTTTGAGTACTGCTAGGAGCCCCAATCTTGCTATGAGATTCCTTCTGTGTTGCTCTTCTTTCTTTGTCTATCAACAGAGACTGTGTTGTACAGCTATTTCTTCCTAATTGAAGCAATCTCTCTTCTAGAGAGAGAAGGGAGTCTCATAAGGCTCAGGAAGCTGTAGAAACTTGCAAGGCTCTAGAAGTAGAGAAACAGGCAAGATTCATAAAGGCCCCTCACCAAGGTTATGTAAGCAGTAAATGATTGCTAGTGGAGAGAAGACTCATTGGTAGAGCTGCCTGCCTGTCTTTCAAGGAGCTGAAAGACTGACTTCTATGAGTCTTTACCCACGCTGGCTGGGTGATGCCTTCTGACTGATCCATGACCCTCTAACAAACTTTTCACTCATGTTCCTGTAAATCACCCCAGTAATCTCACTGGTTCACTGAGCTAGGCTCCTGTAGGATTATTGTTTTTCTTTAGTCTGTCACCAGTGACTTATCTAGAATGAACAGATGTTTATTCATGACTCCTCAGCAAAAGTCACATAACAGACTGCTTGCCATCTGCCCTCATTTTGTTTTCACTGTCTTCTCTACCTCCTCCTTATCATTCACTCACAGGAGGGACTCATTGTTTGTCATACCATCTGGGTAAGACAGATAGCACCAATTGTGTTGACCTTATCTAATCGACGAGGAAACTGAGGATCAAGTCCCCTGAGTGCCTTACATAGAACTCTATAATCTTTTCTCCAATAGGCCGCTATTTCACTAGTACTACCAGTTACAAATAAAATTAAGGGTTGAGAGGTCCTTTGGTATGTGGGGTGGCTTCAAGAATATAATTTTGACATATAACATGATTTTATGGTTGTTTTTCTAAAGGAACAGGACTAAAATGAAGTGAGCAGGATTAGGGAGGTCTCAAAGAGAGACCTCTAAGGGAGCTCAAATCTGTGTCCGAAATGAAAAATGAACTCTGTACTATATCATTCAAATGTAACACAGAAAATCACCTATCATGCTGAGATAAGTCTATGTTGAGATGCTGGAAATTTTTCTTTCATCTGTCCTCTTCTCTATGGAATAGACATTTCTAATAAAAATTGAATGAAAAAAAAAAAGGAAAGCACATGACGATGAACAGGGGTTAGAAGTTAGGATTGTGAAGAATGAGCTACTGTTGACAGATCTCTACCTTAGTCTCAATATTTGGCTTTATAATCTATAATCTGTGTATAAATAGCAATTCTGCACTTTGACTTGCCTACTGCTTGGCACATAGTACAAATCAATGAATGGTTTCAGACAGCTATTGTATTTCATTGATTTATTCTGAGTATTCACTCAATGCAGCAGTCTGGTGCTGTACTTGTTAGAGACACCTGGAAGGCAGTATTTCCCAAGATCTAGATGGAGTAAGCCACTACACATATTAAGCAAAAACCAGGGTTTTAGATGATTCCAAAATTAATCTTACTAATGCTATCCAGTGCCCTTCAAATTAGCACATTGTTTTCTGTTGAAACATAAATGCTCTTAGACTGTATAAAGTATGGAAATAGGGGATGTCTGGGCCTGTGCTTCTCATTATTGATTCCAGAAGTGAGGGACATTTAAAAATAAGGTGAAATAAGGCCTGTCCTTCTGGATTGCCAATATTTGTTCCACAATTCGAGGAAAGAGATGATGCAAATTTTAGACAATGAAATCACCATTTATGTTTGATGCAAGCTTTTCTATTACCAATTATGGGTGACCATAATGAAATACTCTAGGCTGTGTGACACAGATAACAGGGAATGGACAGTTATGGAAGCTGGGAAGTCCAGGATCAAGGTGCTGGATTGTATGGTTCTCTGGAGAGTGATTTCTTCATGGCTTGGAGATGTAGACCTTTTCCCTTTGACAGAGAAGAAAGAGGGAGGAAAGGCAAGAGGGGGAAAAAACAGAACCAGGAATAGGACGTACAAGAAGACGTGGGAGGAAGCAGGGAAAGGGATAAATGGACGTAAAGGGAGAGAGTGAGTAGGGGCACATTCTGTTGGTGGTTCTTTTGAGTCTCTTAATATATTGTGAGGGCTCGGTGAGGGTAGATCTATATCTTGATCCATGTTTCAATCAGTAGTGAGTTGTTCAGTTTTCATGAGTTTGTAAGCTTTCTGTTGTTAATATTCAGCTTTAACTAATGGTGGTCAGATGGGATGTGAGGTTTTATTTCAATTTTCTTGTATCTGTTGAGACTTGCTTTGTGTCTGAGTATGTGGTCAATTTTGGAGAAAGTTCCTTGAGCTGCTGAGAAGAAGGTATATTCTTTTGTGTTTGGGTGAAATGTTCTGGAAATATGTTAGGTCCATTTGGTTTATGGTGTCATTTAAATCCACCATTTCTCTGTTTAGATACTATTTTTGCATCCCCTCTCTTCTGTGTTTTGGGGAATTGAGACCATTGATGCTGAGAGTTATCAATAAGCAGTGCTTGTTGAATCTTGTTATTTTGTTGGTATTGTCATTGATGGTGGTAATGGTGGTGGTGGTGGTGTGTATGTGTTTTCCCTCTTTTGATTTGCATGTCTAGTATTATTTACTCCTTGTGTTTTCTTGTATCCGATTAACTTCATTAAGCGGAAGTTTTCCTTCTAGTGCCTTCTGTAGGACTGCATTTTGTCAGGTCCCAAGACATTCTCTTTCCCAAAGTCTGACATTTATACAAAAGTCATCACTCGCTCAGAGACTTGAGAATCTAGTTTTCACTTGCTAAAAGGAGTCATTCCCTTTATCTCTGGCAAAAGGGACATATGGTTCTTCCATTAACATATGCCTGTGGTGCCTATCAGCATATCAAGGTCTATGGTAGCTTCTAGGCCCTTCAGTGCTTACTAACACGTACTCCTTATACATTTCAACGCCCCCCCTCAAGCTCACAGGCTCCCTTCCTCCCCGGTACCCATTCCCTTATAACCCTGGAGATCCACACACACTGTCCACCATGCTTCCTTCTTCTTTCCCCAGAGACAGTCTTGGCAGTTTGGAATAAAGTTTCTTTTCACCTGTGGAGCAGCTAGTTTGGTTCCTTTACTGTGCCCCTCACATTTGTTGCTGAAACCCAGGAAAAGTCCAGAGCAGGGAGGGAAAGTGGTAGACTGAACATGGCCAGCAGACTGAAGCAGGCCATATGAGGAGGGGGAGAGTGAGGAAGAGAGAAGCTAGAGGGGACCAAAAGGATTGAGGGAGAGAGAGAGAGAGAGAGAGAGAGAGAGAGAGAGAGAGAGAGAGAGAAAGAAAGAGAGAGAAACACCAAGAGCAGAGCCAAGAGAACAAAGAGAAGACATGGCCAGGATGACAGGGTTATATAGGAATAAGAAGCTGCAGGAACGGAGTCAAAGCCCCTGGGCTGGAGAGGTATAGGGTAGGGGCAGGGTGAGAAGTGCTGAGAAGAGCCACAGGTACTGAGTGAGCCTAGAGGCCAGTTTGCACTTTCATATGCTAATAGGCACCTTAGGTAGCCATTTTGTCCTGAGTTTCTTTGAGACCTGGCATACTTGTAGATAGATATTACTTAAATTAGATTTTATCATGGGATATTTTATTTTCTCCATCTACTGTGATTGAAAGTTTTGCTGAGTATAGTAGTGTTGGCTGGCATCTGTCATCTCTTAGAGTCTGTAGAACATCTGTCCAGGCCCTTCTGGCTTTTAGTCTCCATTGAGGAATCAGATGTTATTCTAATAGATCTGCCGTTATATGTTACTTGGTCTTTTTCCCTTGCAGCTTTTAATATTCTTTGTTTATTGTCTACATTTAGGATTTTTATTATTATGTGCTATGGGGAATTTCTTTTCTGTTCCATTCTATTTGATGTTCTGTATGCTTCTTGTACCTTGATAGGCATCTCTCTGTTTAGGTTAGGAAAAATTTCCATCCATAATTTCGTTGAAAATATTTTCTGTGCCTTTAACCTGGGTTGCTTTTCTTTCCTCTATTCCTATAATTCTTAGATTTGATCTTTTCATAATGTCCCAGGTTTCCTGTTTGTTCTGTGCCAGGATATTTTTCAGATTTAACATTTTCTTTAACCAAGGTATCCATTTCTTCTATCATGTCTTCAATGCCTGAGAGTCTCTCTTCCATCTCTTGCATTCTGTTGAGGCTTACCTCTGAGGTTCCTGTTAGAATGCCTGAATTTTTCATTTCCAGATTTCCCTCAGTTTGGGTTTTCTTCATTGATTCTATTTCTACTTTTATGTCTTGAACTGTTTTATTCATTTCCTTCTACTGTTTGTTTGTGTTTTCATAGATTTCTTGAAGTGATTTTTTATTTCCTTGTTAAGGACCTCTATCATATTCATAAAAGCTATTTTAAGGTCTTTGTCTTGTACTTCAGCTATGTTACACTTCCCAGGTCCTGCTGTGGTAGGGTTGCTGGGCTCTATGGAAACACTTTTCCCTGCTGTTATTGATTGCATTTTCAAACTGGTTCTAGGCATCTGGGTTTGGGAAGATTATAATTCTGGGTGCTGATATATGGTCCTGTTTTTGTTGGGTATGTGTTTTGTTCCTTGTTTTCTGTTGCCCTCTATGGTTCTTACGAGAGTGTGGTGACTGTGTGTTGTCTGGTAGGGAGTTTTTTTTTTGGATCCTGCAAGGTGTGGGCACTGGGAGTTCCCAGTAAAATGTGTTTCTAGGTATTGAGGCCTTTCGTTTAGAAATGGGGATGGGCTTGGGGAGCTGAGGGGTCCCACAGATGGGAAGAAAGCAGGGTGTTTCACCAGGATCTGCTTAGTCCCCTGGGAATGAGGTCAGAGAGTAAGGAGAGGCCACAACAGGTAGTCTGCTACAGTGGTGGGGATGAGACTGGCTGATTAGACTTGTATGAGAGGAGGTAAAACGAAGACCTGAAGCTTGCCTACATGCTTCCTTGGATTACTTGCTTCTCTAGCAGATTAGGCTGCTGGGCTCGCAGGGAATGCCTATTGGAGTTGGGAGCTGGGACAACAGGATGAGTGTAGAGGAAGGAGCTCTGCAATGATCCCCTGGAATGGGGACCAGATAGGAGGGGGAGGCTGCAGCAGGTGGCCTGATACAGGGCTGGGGATGAGACTGGGGGATTGAATTTGGAGAATAGAAAGGAGTGGTGAAGATCTGAAGTTGCCTAGTCTTCTCTTTTATAGAACCAAGACCACCAGCCCATAAGTAGCACTAACCACAATAGACTGTACTTTCCCCTATGGGTCACTATTTAGGAAAAAGTCCTACAAAGTTGCCTGCAGTCTGATTTTATGGAGGCATCTTCTCAGCTGAGGTTTCCTCCTCTTTGATGACTCTAGTTTGTGTCAAGTAGACATAAAACTAGCTAGCACGGTCAGAATGCTACTACCATTAGCCTCTTTCAAGGAAGCAATGAGCAATAGTTGAAAGTAATAGCCTTGGATAGATTTGGGGTTGAATCTTGGTTCTGCTGAGTGACCTTGGGAAAGTCACTTCAATCTTCTGGATGTGTTTCTTTACTTATAAAATGAAGATGATAATTCCCATGTACAAGAGTTATTATAAGAACTAAATGAGATGATATCTGAAAAGTACTAACAGATAAATGACAGCTTGTCATTAATAATCTAAGATTCAGATGGGAAGTGATGCATATTTTTCCTAATAAGGAACAGAGCTTGACTGTCAAGTATAGAAGAAATTAATATATTTTGGAGAAAGTACCTCAGGACTCCTGGGGGCAACTTTGGAAAGATTTTGCATTTAAAACACTTTTTATTTCTTTAGGGAATGAGAGAGTAAATTTCTAAAATAATTTGAGCTAGTATAACAGGTATTGCTATATAATATGAATAAAACACAGTGTCTTCATGTTAAGCTCAAAGGAACACCACATGTTCAAACTGATTGGATAGCAGTTAAAAATCTTCACTGCACTACCCTGGGGAATGCTGTTTCTCCTGGTCTCTGCTTTCCTTAGTTGTCAATTGCCATTACCAAATGATCAGAAAAACAGGCCATGAATTTGAACGAGGGCATGACAGGTACATGAAGGGCTTGGAGGAAGGAAAGGGAAGGGAGAATGATATAATGTCTTAGTCAAGGTCACTATTGCTGTGATGAAATACCATGACCAAAGCAACTTGGGGAAGAAAGAGTTTATTTGGCCTACATTTCCACATCATAGTAGACCATTGAAGGAAGTCAGTACAGGAACTCAAACAGGGCCAGAACCTGAAGGCAGGAGTTGATGCAGAGGTCATGGAGGGGTGCTGCTTACTGACTTGCTTAGCCTGCTTCCTTCTAGAACCCAGGACCACCTGCCCAGGGGTCCTCATAATTGCCTAGGCCCTTTCCTATCAAACACTAATTAAGAAAATGCCCTACAGGTTTGCCTGCAGCCTGATCTTAAGGAGGCATTTTCTTAATTGAGGTTCCCTCCTCTCAGATAATTTTAGCTCATGTCAAGTTGACATAAAACTATCCAGCACATGTAATTATATTATAATATCAAAAAATTGAAAAATTTAAAATTTTCAGTACATGCTTTCTGTAGAATGCAAAAGACATTGTACATTTGGTCCTGTAGCTTTGCAGGTTTGAACTTCCACAAATTGAAAATATTAAGAAAAAAATATCTGTACTGGGCATATACTGTCTTTTGTTCTTATCATTTCCTAACGGTTTGGCATAACAACTACTTACATAGCATACACACTATATCCTACATTTTATGTGAGGGATATGAGCATTCTCTGATTTCTGTATACAAGAGGGCTCCTAGAACCAACGCATCCAAGGATATCAAGGGCTAACTGTATATTCCTAAATAACAGAAGGAGTTCTTCAAAAATCCCCATTTCTGTACCCTATATTCTCTGAGAATATTCTGCATATGACAGGTGCTTCCTGGTTTTGGCTGTTTCCAACTCTATTCTTCAAATCTTCCTCACAAATAGGAAATGCCAAGACTCTCTTGACCTTTTCTTCCCCCCCCCCCGTTTTTCTTAGATCAACTCTATATTTTATATGTCTATTTCCATAAATTGTACATCAAGACACAGATTACAACTATACTCTAATCGCCTGACCTCTGTCAGGGAGTTGAAGTGTGTGTTGAGTCAGAGTTGGCGTTGATTGGAAGATAGATTGCAAACGCATATCATTTGATAGCTTTTCTAGACTTGGACTAATTAAACTTATTAGATATTATTCAAAATATTGTTATCCAGACCAAGAATACCTTTTTAAATTCGCTTTGGGTAGAAGTTTAGCAATTCAGATATAATACTGATTTGAGGATTATTCTAATTGGAAGCTATCTATGCTTTTTAAGAAAGGAATAGTTCCATGGTATACTTTAGTACGAAATTTTCCCAAGTCCAGATTTCTAAAGCTGCAGTGGTTGGAGGAAATAATAAAATAAACTGTTATTGCTGAAAACATAGAACTCTCTGCTGCAGTGCTTCATGATCTATGCACGATATTATTTCATTGTCACAGCAGCCTGTGAGATGAATGCCCTTATTTCTTTCCTGCACACGAGGAAACTGGGATTTACAGAAATGAAGTCTCTTGCCTAATGTTATTCAGCTGTCAAGGGATGAAGTTATGTTTCATCCCAGACATGATACATGATTGGGTTGAAATTCTCTCTCTCTTTCTCCTTAGATGAGAGGGTAAATGTAAAAGGGATGTTAGGCTGTTACAAAGAGCCCATAGTTATAGTGCTTTCATGAGATACTGTTTTGGCAAGTGTGGATGAAGGGATGGAGTGATTAGGGTCCATAAGAATGAGCAAAAGTCAATCAGATAACATAGTCATAAAACTTGGTGATCTGTGAGAAAGTGATAGAGAAGTAGACAGTTGAACTTTCATATTTAGAGGACAAGAACATTACAAAGGCAAGCCAGCAAATTTGAAATACCTCCCATATATGAAGCACTCTACTTTCTGTATGAAAGCCGAGACTGCTCTACTGGTTTGTTTACACAGTGCCTAACTCACAGGACCATGCTGTGAGAAAGTTCTGTTATTGTCATTGTACAGATTTGCATTCTGTTCTCTACATACCTAGCACTAGATGGTGCAAAAAAAAAGTCAGGAAGATTAGATTAGGCTTTTAAACCTACTTTCTGGAAAATTGACAGGCTAAGTCTTTTGGAAATTTTGTTATGTGTAGCAACTAGACAGATTCTGAATATGAAAATCAGCTGCCAACTTGACACTACCTCCACATCTCTTCCCTAACAGGAGTCTCACAGTGTTGTCTTTGTTTCTTTAGAGATGTGCCTATTGCAGTTGTTCCAAGGAACCTGTCCTACCACTTCTTCATCTTTCTCACTCTCCTATTTATTTTTAGGCCTTTTTAAGCTATTCTTCTCTCCCATGTGTGCTAGATATTTGCCCAAGCTCCTTGGAGTGATCTTCAAGTACAGGAGGCACTGTCTTCTTTGTCTTCCTTGGGTACCCTCAGATTCCTAGTTTCATTTTTAATTCATGGAAATGGTATTTACTACATGTTTTGTTTTTAGTTTTTTTTCGTACTAATACTATATATACAGGAACCACCTTGCTTTTTGCATATGTTTACCTCCATGCAACTGGGAAATAGTGCATTGCATATCCATTGTTTTTACCCATCCACCTTTTGAGGGTTAACAATTTAGATGGTCACCAACCCCAGGCAAAGATGCAGGGAGTATATTTGTATATACCCCATATGGAACCAAGTATATATATCTTTGGAATATATACTAAGAAGAGATGTGCTGGGCCATAGGATATGTGTTTCCTTCATGAAATTATGTCATGCTAGGTTGCTCTCTGGAATGGTTATACCAGATTTGATCCCCATCAGCAGTAGAGTGTTTGTTTGTCCCTATTTTTCATTGCTTTCAATCCTTGGAATGATCCAATTTTTTATTTTATCCAGGTTGAAAATTATATAAGTAATAGCCCAGTGAGTGTTTCAAGTTTCCTGTCTTTGATTATGAATGATTCATACAAATTAACAAAAACATTCTATAATAAAATTGATGTGTCAAGAAACAAGAATAAGGGGCTGGAGATGTAGTGTGGAGTGTAGAGTGCTTGCCTAACATACATGAGGCCCTGAGTTCCATTGCCAGCACCACAAACATTACTCAGGAATCTTCAATTGACCTTGTTGTATTTGTTTTCCCTAATACAGCTCAGTCTGCACTCAAGGTTAGACATGTATCATTTTGAGAATGTATAGTTATTAGTTGTTTGATATTAGGAAAGTTTATTTCCTTCTCTGGACCTCTATTTTGTCATCTATAAAACAGCATTAATTAGACACTTTCGAAGGGCCCTAGAAGAGAACTTAACTCTCTCTAATTCAAATGTTATAATATTTTGTCATCAAACCACTGTGTTTTCTCTTCCATGCCAACCTCCACTTTAACAAACAAACACCATTCAGCTCATTTTTTAGGTCATAGTTGTGGCAATTTACTCTTCATTAACAGTCAGCGTCTCCTTCCCTCCTTTTTCTAATTAGAGAAGTAAACTGCCTTTTGACACTTTTTCTCTAGCAAGTGAACAGAATGATGCCAAATTTTCCTGCTGTTCTTTAGTCTCTGCACAGCATTTTGCCTAAATTACAGACCTATCAAAATTTTCTGGCTCCAATCAGAACAAGGGGAAGATTAAAAGACAAGCTTACACTTAGCCACATGCCACCATAAATATGAAATGCAAAAGAGACTAATAATATGACATTATAGTCTGACAATCACGTAGTACTGATTCTTTTTTACCAAATCAAACCTACTTATGCCCTTTCTGTGGAGGAGGAAACAAGTAATTTCTAAGCATACCCTGATTCATTCTTTAAGGGAAGAAAATAAACAAACAAGAAAAAAACCTAAACAAAGCCCTTTGACAATTTAAAATTTCATCAGTGGTATATTTGGTTGAATCATGTGAAATTATAGGTTTTACAGCTAAAAGGCAATAAAATATCAGCAAATTCATGTGATTCCAAATTAATGGATGTGACATTGCCAGATAGTTCCTGAACATTCCCAAGGAGGTAATTACTTACCAGTTACTTCATTGATACTATTCCCAAGCCTTTCCAAATGGGACGGATGCTTATTCTTTGCCTCAGAGTCAAGCCTTACAAGGAAAACAGTAGCTTTTATTGAGATCAGGTGGTTGAAGCTGGATGTTAAGCTACACAGTATAGTAATTGCTTAGTGCATGTGAGACCCTCAGCATAATCACATAATCATCAATACCATGTAAATATTTCCCTTTCATACTGATGTTCTTGATGTTGAATGAATACGTTTTAAAGCAAAACCATTTTCTCCTGACCTAGCTTGGTTTTTCTCCTTCCTTGAGTATTTTCAGTATTAGCTACTTACTGCAACTCTGCCCTCATCCTCAAGGGCTGTCATATGAAACAAATATAACAGTGTCAGGCTATCAGACTTGTGCTAAGAGAAGGAGGATCTCCCATTTATCAAGCATGTGTCAGCCACTATGCTCATTATTTCATGTTTACTATCTAATATAATCATCGAGGCTCTATGAGGAAACTACTTTGATAACCAACCACCTTATAGAGGCAGAGACTGGGATGTAGAAGTTAAAAAAGTTTCACATGTAGTAAACGGAGGTTTAGGACTCAAAGGTCTATATACCTCCAAAGGTACAAAGTTTATGATCTTGTAACTGATTCATTCTGCTTCATATCAGTTTTAAATATTTTCTAACTTCATTTGTAAGTGGTGCTTCACCTACAGAACAGGAAGCACATAAAGGCCAGTAGCTCCTGTAACTGCCTAAGGTGTCCAATGGTGCCCATGGCAATTACAGAAAACATTGGTTTGGAAATATTTACTGGGGATGTTGTGTGTCTCAAGCAAAACATTACCACCCAAACCTCTACAAACAGCCTTTATTTATAAAAGCCATGGTACTTGTGCTTCACTTTGGCTCCATTTCTGGGGTTGCTTTCTACTGTGTATGCACAAACTTATAAGTCGTTCTCAATCCTAAACCTCAACAACTTAGAACTTGCTTTTATGTTCATCTGTAACGTTTCTACCCTCAAGACAAATGTCAGTTAATCAATATGACCTTCTTTTAAATTAATGAATTAATTGATGGATTGATTTATTTTTTTATCCTGGTCGCAGTCTCCCCTCCCTCCTCTCCTCTTAGTCTCTCCCCACCCGACTCTGTTCCCACCCTCCCAATCCACTCCTCCTCCATTTCTGTTTAGGAAAGGGCAGGTCTCCCATGAGTATCAACAAAACATGGCCTATGGAGTTGCAGTAAGATCATGCACCTCCCCATGTATTAAGGCTGCTCTCTCTCTCTCTCTCTCTCTCTCTCTCTCTCTCTCTCTCTCTCTCTCTCT
>LZPO01078626.1:1592690-1622118 GCA_001675575.1 Neotoma lepida
TCAGAAAGGGGCAGGCCTCCCATAGGCTTTAACAAAGCATGGCACACCAGGTTGAGAGAAGACCAGGCTCCTCCCCCTGCATCAAGGCTGGGTGAGGCAACCCAGCATTGGGAATAGGTTTCCAAAAGCCATCTTAAGCGCCAGGGACAGGTCTTGATCCCGCTGCTAGGAGCCCCACAAACAGATGAAGCTACACAACTGTCACACACATGCAGAGGGCCTAGGTCGGTCCCATGCGGGCTCCCTAGTTGTTGGTCCAGAGTCCTTGAGCTCCCATGAGCTCAGATCAGCTGTCTCTGTGGGTTCCCTTGTGATGACCTTGACACCTCTGGCTTGTGGAGCTGACCTAGTGCTTGGCTTTGAATCTCTGCATCTGTTTCCATGAGTTATTGGATGAAGGCTCTCTGATGACAATTAGGGTATTCACCAGTCTGATTACAGGAGATAGCCAGTTCAGGCACCTTCTCCATTATTGCTGGGGGTCTTAGCTGGGGTCATCCTTGGGGATTCCTGGGAGTTTCCCTGGTACTAGGTTTCTCCCTAACCCTGAAATGCCCCCTCCTCATCAAGACATCTCTTTCATTACTCTCCCCTTCTGTCCTGTCCCCAATCCTCCCAACCTGATCCCTCATATTACCCTTCCCCCCAACCCCCCCTCCCCACCTCCACCCCCAATTTACCCAGGAGATCTCTTCTATTCCCTGAAGTTTCTTATTGTCTCTATAACCCCATCAAAAATACTTATCCCCAGCCAATTTCAGTGTCATTTACCAAAGAAAAGTAGTGATATTTCCATTAATGGTTTACCTGGAGTTAGGCTATTTTGAGTTTTATATTGAAGGAACTTTAATTGTTACATATACATTAGTACTCTGATCTTGTATATAATTATGATGTTTATTACTTATATGACTTTTCCAATTCACAAAAAACATATCTAGATAAATTTTCTCATTCCATCCCTACTATAATTTTATGTAATATTAATACTATTTCAAGTGTTACATATAGATGAATACCTAATTTTACATAGACATCCACATAATCTGCATGCATGTTTCTTTTTCATTTTTATTTGTTTTTGCTTTCTACACCTCTTTTTTCTACTGTCATATAACTCACAATAACTCATGTTTATCCTTAATACCCTATATTTTTATTATGCTTATATAAATATACAGGTAGGCCCTTGTGCATTTTGACTTTGTTTTCAACATGATTATGTTATATGTGATTTTTGCATCTTGCTTTTACAAATCAAATATACCTTTTCAGACTATTTCTATTCATCTTGGACAACAGTGATATGTTAATTCTAATTGCTAAATAATACTCTATTAAGTGAATATATGATAATTTATTCAGCCTTTTCTCAATAGAGAGCACTCTCCAGTTTGTTCCAGGCTTTTGTTTTTATTTTGTTCAGCATAAAGAATTCTGAAATAGACATGTTTGTGCAAGTGGTTTTTAATCACTATGGCATTAGCTGTAAGAAATGGAGCTGCTAACTTGAATAGATTAATGTTTTATTTCAGTAGGTGTTTGTAGATTGCTTTGCAAAAGAGCTGTAAATTTCCATCAGCAATATCTGGTTGCTACTTGATTTGAACTTTGCCAGTCAAAAGGATTTAAAGTACTACTTCATTTTTACTTTACCTTGCTCTTCCCTGGCTGTAGTGAATCTTTGGGATTAAGTGTTTTGTGAATTTCTTCTTCTTTACCTCTGCCTACTTCTTACTGCATTGTCATATGCTCTCTAGTTAATATTTCTTAAAGAGTTTATTATCATTTTCTATTATTATATTTCATGCCTCAGCATGTCTTTTTAATATTAAAATGAATTCCATTTTGACTGATTTCCTAGGTGCTAGTAATCTATGTGATTGAGACTGTTAATGTACTTCCTATGTTTTTAAATTTGATTATAATACAATAATATAATTGCCTTATAATACAGGCAATTTTGTATCTTATCACTTAATATAATGTTTTCAAGATTCATCAATATTTATAGCATGTACAAGTGTTACATTTATTTATGTTTTTAAATGATACATGGTTTTGGTTCACCACTCATTCATTGATCAATATTGTGTTATTTCTACTTTGAGGCAATTATGAACAGCACTTCTTAATCTTTATTTACAAGTTTTTCTATGAGCATATTATTATTAATTTTCTTGGATAGATATAAGAATTGGAATGCTGGGTCATGTGATAACTCCTTTTGAATTTCTAGAGAACTGTAAGACTGGTTAAAAAACAACTGAGTTTATTGTACAAATTCAGCAACCAGAAGTACACAGGATTCCATTGTTTTCTTCACATAATTATGGCCCATGTTAAATTTTATTATTAATTTTGAGAAGTCTGTGTGAAGAGATGAGTTGGGGGAGGGAAAACATTTTCAAAATATATTTCTTGAATGTATTTTTAATAATAATACTAAAAATCCACTCTCCAAGTTTTAAAATTTATTTCTTTTATTTTTTGAGATTATAATATTATTAAATCATTTCTCACTTGTCTTTCTTCACTCCAAACCCTTCCATATATCCCGACTTGTTCATTTTCACATTTATAACCTGGTTTTCATTAATTGTTGATATATCTATATCTATATATATATCCCTAAATATATAAGTACAATCTGCCACTTGCTGTTATTTTTAGTACTTCTAATAGCACAGAAAAAGGATATTAGTTAATAGCTCATCATGTTTGCTTTCCATTTATCCCATGGTATATGTGTGATATTGAACATATTTTTATGTCTTTGTTGGCTATTTATGTATATTCCTTGAACAAATATATATATTCAAATCTTTTATTTTTAATTATCTTATTTGTGCTATTGCTGACTTTCAAGATATTACTATATAATCTAATTAATAGACTCTTATCAGAATTATGTATTGAAAATATTTTCCCAACTGTAAAGTGTCTTTTCATGTTTCTTGATGTTATTTGATAATAATATCAATAATAACAAGATGAAACTTATATATTGCTTGTGGTAATTTAGACAAGTCAGACAGTATAGAAGTGAGAATGGAGGTTGCTCAAAAAAGCTAAACATAAAACTACCATATAATCTAACTATAACCCTTCCATGTATACAGCAAAGGAATCTAAGTCAACATACAACAGACATACCTGTACATAATATAGATGAACAGATAAAGAAAATGAAGTATATTCACACACAATAGAATTTTGTTCAGCCGTAAAAAAGAATGAAATTATGTTACTTGTAGAAAAAAATTAATGTATCTGGCTAACATTATGTTAAGTGAAATAAGCTAGATACAGAAAACTAAACATCATATACATATATTACTAAATTAGAATTGGGAAGAGATTTAAAGGGAGGAGAAAAGAGTAATTGAGGATAATGTGAGTGAAAAAGAGCACATGTTGCATCTTTCTCATATACAGAATCCAGATTAATTCTACCCATATGACAAGAAAGCAGAAGGAATGGTAGCTGCACTAATCTGTGGGTGGAGAGATACAAATTTAAAGGGCAGTTTGATACTCTTATCTATTTAGCTGAATAATAGTAGGAGATTCAGTCTGGATGCCTGTGAGCTCCCCAACTGTGATAGGGTTAACTATAAACTCCTTACATATACGCATATGTAAATATTACAGTAGTAGGTTTGCATATGCATTTTCAAAATTGTTTAATGTTAGTTATCCCTACTCATATTCCACTCTCTACCTTGCTCTTTTATCCCTCATCCTACCTAATCCTTTCTGTTCCATTGTTCTTCTTTCTCCCTACACACCACCATTCTGTTCCCCATACCTTGAATCTCCTTCCACTATTCACGGCTTCATACTTGCTTCCTACCTTCTATGAATACTCTAATTTTCACATACATCACATCTAAAGTTTCAAATCTAGCATCTACATATGAGAGAGAACATGCCCTGCTCCTCCTCTGAGCCTGGATTATCTTAATCAGATTCCATTCATTTTCCTGTGAATTTCATAATTTCTTTACAGCTGAACAATATTCCATCTTGTATATGAATCACATTTTCCTTATCCATTTATTGGTTGTTCCTACCAGGAGGTGGCTTTCATTGATCACATATTCAGTGCTCTGCTTTCTCTTTTTCCTACTAGCTGCTAGGTATTTGGAGATGAGATTGCCACTCTCTGTTTTCAGCTCTTCAGGATTCTGGTAGGTGGCATGCCTCATGTGTCAGTTATTCTGTAGTGAATGTGATATACTCTCTATCCCTGTAAGACTAGGAATTAGCTTTGCCGGGCGGTGGTGGCACACACCTTTAATCCCAGCACTCGGGAAGCAGAGGCAGGCGGATCTCGTGAGTTCAAGGCCAGCCTGGGCTACCGAGTGAGTTCCAGGAAAGGTGCCAAAGTACACAGAGAAACCCTGTCTCAAAAACAAACAAACAAACAAACAAACAAACAAACAAAAAAGACTAGGAATTAGGTGGAGTGCCTCTCTTCTGTTGAAGTATGTGAACAATTTCTTTACATGTTTGTTCTTAATTTTCCTGCCTCATCTAGGAAAGGCTTAGGTCACTTCCTCAACTTCTTGGATTTTTATGAGTCCCAGTGACTTGGCAGACATGATCTATTCAAGCATGGTAGCCCATACCTAAAATACCTTCACTCAAAATGCAGAGAGGCATGATGATCATGAGTTCAAGGCAACTCTAGGCATCATAAATTTAAATGTTTTGAAGTGAAACTATATTTCAAACCTAACCTCCTCAAATTTCAATATTTTGACCATTTACAATTTTCATTTGAAGGTCTATAATATAAGCTTTATACACCTGCAGTGTACACGAGAAGGAGAAAGTTCTGTGTTAGGCCATTCTTGAATCCACATACACATGGGCACAAGTACTCATTTAGGTTAGGAAAAACAAGTATCATGTAATTGAGAGCTAAGTGTAAAAGAAAATTTACTGTATTCTCAGAATCTCCCCTTCCCCAAATTCTGTTAACCAGATAAGTTCATTAACACAACATATGTGTTTATTATGCACAGTCTCACACACTCTAAATAAATTCTCTCTGTCTCAGACACAACATTTGGAGTAATTAAACAAAAAGTGGTTGGGAAAATCAATTTGAGGCTGATAAATTAATTGCAGATGGATTCAGGTAATTCTATGGAACATATTACAAAATCCATGTTGTGAAAGTTATCTGCTTGTTACATTAGTTAATTATTTCAGTATTGTAACTTTTGGCTCCTGTATGTAACCTAGTATAAACTTGTTTTTCTGATGGATAAGGAAATTAATGCCTGGAGAATTGAAGAAGTAGTGGTGGAACCAAAATTTGAAATCCCAATGCTGTGATTCCTATGGCAACACTCTCCCTACTGTCCCACTCTGAGAATGAAAATGATCAAGCCACAAATGCTGAATAGAGGATTATTAAAAATTATTCAAAAAATTAAAGACTTACTAGTAATGTCAGAAAGGGATTAACAGCTACCTAAGCTATTGTCACTTTAGATTATAAATATAAATCTAAGATGCATTTCCAATGTATGTTGTGGTTGCATATAGTTGTATGTAAGTTGACCAATAAAGACACATAACTCAGTTTAATATGTGAAATAATAACTAAGTGATAGGCAGGTATAAATTTATGGCATGCAACCTATCTGAAGATTCCTTATATTCTAATTGAATGTCGTTATTACAAAAGTAAAAGTCTGTCTCTCTGGTCTAAGACTCAGTAGTATAGATATCATTAGTGTTTTAGATATTAAGAAAAAGCTAGGTATGATGGTACCCTCCTGTAATCCCAGTACTTGCGAGGTTAAACATGAAGATTTCCATTAATTTGAGGCCAACATAGACTGTACAGTATGGGGTCATCCAAGATTATTTAGACAGATCCTGTTGTTGGAAAGAAAGTAGATACTAAAAGCTTTAAAGAGGGAATTCTAGTTTGATTCTTGTCGATGTGATAAAAACATTATCGCCAAATCACTTTGGGGATGAAAGGAATTATTTTACTCATACTTCCAAGTCATAGTCCATCATTGAGAGAAGTCAAGGCAGGAATGCAAGGAAGGAACCTGAAGGAGAAAACACAGAGGAATGCTGCTTGCTGGCTTGCTCACAGAACTGTGCTTATCTTGCTTTCTCACATATTCTAGGACTTCCTGCCAAGGAAATGATGCTGCCTACAGTGGACTGAGCCCTTCTACATCAATGACTAATAAAGAAAATCGCCCACAGACATATCTAGAGGCCAGTCTGATCTGAGCCACCCTTTAATTTAGACTCCTTTCTCAGGTGACTCTAGGCTGTGTCAATTTGACAGTCAAACAAAGAGAGATTGAAAGCACTCTTTCTTTGGGTTTCATCCATCAGAGGCTTACTTGGATTAGAAGAATTTAAAGTGGCTTTTAAAGGTTGAATATAATTCATAACTAAGTTATTGATGCAGAAAAATTAATTATGTGGAACCATTAAAAACATGGATAAGAAAAGACCTTGGGTATTAGGCTAAGGAGTTTGCTTATATTTCTAGGAAACAAGAGCCACTGAAGCAAGGATGAATTTCAAAATATTTTTAAAAAGATAATGCATTCTGGACACTAACAATGAGAAGAGTAAGCCCATAGCAGTGTATACTGACTACATACCAATTGTATATTTAAGATTTTTGTACAGGAATCTGACATGATGAAAGTGGTATTTCAGAACAGTGAATGTAGCAGTGATGTACAGAATCAATGAAGAAGAGAAAAGACAGGGACCAAGAAATTTTATTCACATGCATGCAAAGGGATAAATAGTAAATATTCCAGGCTGTGTAGGAAACAAAGTTTCTGCTCTAACTCTCCAGCTATCCTACTATAGCATCAAAGCAGCATTAGACAATGTGTGAACAAATGAGTATGGCCATTTGCCAACAACACTTCATTTATAAACACAGACTGAGGAAATGATTTGTCCTGTGAGTGAGAATTTGTTTACCCCTGATACAGAGTTTAGGAGAATGATAGCATGGTAAATATAGTAGATCAGATCATTAGGCTGGGTATGCTTGTAATAGAAAATAAAATCACACATATATGCATATAAACTAAAAAATGTTAAGGAGTTACAGTTGTCTGAATAATTTTACAGAAATCCATCTGTACCTGTCTGAAAGAGCCAAATATTTAAGATAACATATTTTACCTGTGTTATGCAAATCACTTCTCCTCTTTGTTTTCTGTGAATACAGTCTTAACCCTCGCAAGAATATGTCAGTGCACCTAAAGAGGGATATTAACATGAATGAAAGCACAAAATAAGCTCAGTAACTTAAACAGATGTTATGTAATCAGTTTAGTGGAAATTTTTACTAAATTGTTTTATGATTCCAATGAGTGTTTATGAAGACCATGCCATGAACTAAATCAATCAATGTATTCAGAGGGCTTATGTAGATATAAAATTATCCATAGAACATAGATGAAATATCTGAGAATTGAAGAAATTACTGAAACCAATACTCCAAGGTACAGCAGTGCTATCTTTTTAGGGTGGAAATCCTCGTAGGAGGAAAACTTGCTGATAACAAATGTAGTAGAGGTTGAAAACCAGATATCATTAAGGCTTGACTGTGTACAAAAATGGTATCATCAAATGCCAATCAAGTGTAGCTCACAAAGTTATGAGTAGGAAGGAGGGATGATACAGAAACTCTGGCAATAAACGAAATCTATTGGATCTGGGTAGATAAATCAATCCATGAAATGTTTGCCATACACCTGTGAGGACCTGAGTTTGATCCTCATTATCCACAGGATTTGTAGCTGTACTTTTCTAATCCCAACATTGGGTAAACAGAGACAGCAGAAGCCATATAGAGATCTCTGGTCAGGCAGCCTCATCTAATTGGCAAGCCCCAGGTCTTAGTGAGAGGTCCTGTTTCAACAAGAAAACCAAGGTGGATGCTCATGAGGAATGATAACACACACACACACACACACACACACACACACACACATACACAGAGAGAGAGACAGAGAGAGAGACAGAGAAAGAGAGACAGAGAGACAGACAAACAGACAAACACAGAGAGACAGAGACAGAGAGGCAGAGGGAGGGACAGAGAGACAGAGAAACAGAGAACCAGATACACACAGAGACACAGAGACACACACAGAAAGAACTAGAGACAGAGAGAGACAGAAACAGTGGTGAGTGTTGATCTTCACATCCAATTCAACCAGTACCCATTGGATACCTGAAACTACCCACTTAAAAGTTAAAGCAGTGTCTGAGAGATGGTACAATGGGGAAAAGTCCTGGCCACTGAAGTCTAACAACCTAAGTTTGATTCCTGTAACCTATGCAATGGTAAAAGATGAGACCTGCTTCCCAAATGTTGGACTCAAACCTCCTAGCAAGCACACATGCCTATAAACACACAGACACACAGACACATAGACACACACACACACACACACACACACACACACACACACAGGCACGCATGCGCGCAAGCATTGCTCGAATCTTAAATTGGTCTTATAATAAAAAACCCGGTACCAGATATTGGGTAAATGCTGAANACACACACACACACACACACACACACACACACACAGGCACGCATGCACACACACAGGCACGCATGCGCGCAAGCATTGCTCGAATCTTAAATTGGTCTTATAATAAAAAACCCGGTACCAGATATTGGGTAAATGCTGAAAAATCAGAGAGACAAAAGAACAAGCTACTTCTATGTCTCACCTCACCAATTCCATGAAATCCTCTGACTGAAATCCTCTGAGTCCTCACCCAAAAGGCTCCAGCTGAAAAAGCCTCTAGCTGAAAGGGACGCTTCTGCCAAAAAGCTTTTAGTTCCTTTCTCCTCAAGCCTTATATATCTTTCTCTGCCCAGCCATCACTTCCTGGGATTAAAGATGTGTATGCTTCCCAGTACTGGGATTAAAGGTGTGTGCCACCACTGCCTGGCTCTGTTTTCTCTCCTAGACTGAGTCAATCTCATGTAGTCCAGGGTGGCTTTGAACTCACAGAGATCCAGAAGGACCTCTGCCTCCCAAGTGCTAGGATTAAAGGTGTGTGCCACCATTGCCTGGCCTTTATGTTTAATCTAGTGGCTTGTTCTGTTCTCTGATCTTCAGGCAAATTTTATTAGGGTACACAATATATCATCACATTTCCCCTTTTTTGTCTAAAATAGTAAAAGAAGGTTATAACTAGGAAAAACTATGTACAATAAGAATATATAATATATACAATCAAGAATTAAATTAATAATGTCCAGTTCATAAACATTTGACTAATTCAGAGAAAATACTCCATTGTCTATCCTATTTTGGTGAGTCCAAAATGTTATACCTAATTCACTTTCTATTCTAACTTGTATTACCACCCGAATACTATCTTTTGATGTCTTTCAAACTTATATACTTTACACCTCTTTATTGAGTTTATTTTCTGAATTTTCTAACAAGGAAAACTATAACTATCTAGTCACACACCCAAATAATTTCTTTTAAAAGTAAAGCATCAAATCTCCATAATGTTGTTCAGCCCATGACCAAACAATGGGTAGAAAAGTCAATGAATTTGTACAAACCGTACTGGTTACTCTAGTCAGTGTGATTGGGCTCTCCAAAGAGCTGTTTTTGAAGCCTTTTAAATGTTTTATTTCACTAACCAGGATATGTTAAAGCCAAAATGAGGGATGCAAGGTGGTAGTGCTGTAGTTCTTGCTCATTTTCATCTCATTTACATCTTATTTACATCATCTGTACCAGTTTGCTTTTTTGTTTTGGATTTGCTGTAGTTGTTGCTTTATTTTATTTTTTAAAGTGATGCTGGGAAAAAATAGCTTTTTGTGTGCTAATGCTCACCAGATCCATCTCATTAAATTGGAGGACTACATCATCAGTTTTTAGCTGGATAGTTTGAAGGTCTATATAAAATCAACCTGCCATTATCTGATTTTTTTAACAGCATTGTTTAGTGGAAGTGATTACTGAAAAGCATTATTAACATCAAAAATAGCTCTCTTACTCCATTTCCTTATAGGATACCAAATACATTTTCACCATCAGCAACAAAATGGATAAAAATGGCTCAATTAGTTCACAGCAGCAAATGTAGAGGGTCAGATGAGTAATCTTCATAATGAAATGGGAGGGCAATAGAGGAATACAAGGAAGGAAGACAGTAAACTTTTGATGCAATTCTTGGCACATCTATGTAAGTAATGTTTCTTTTCCTGTATCCTCCCTAGTCCCTCCTGGCCTTGTTAGGTGACAAGCTAATACATTATACTGCACAGTGCCAGTGACTAATAATAGCTTTAATGTTCTTTTACTCTAGAGAATATTTGCATTAAGAGGAGACTTCTGGGGGTGGAGGATAATATAAAATAACATCTCTAAAAGAAAAATTTCTAGAATTTTGTTAGCCAACGGAAATTAGAGTTATAAAGGTGGGTAAATCTGTTGAATGCCTCTCTAAGTCATCCTTTGTGGTCTGTTACCTATTCTGCATATGTGTAAATACAGCATAGAATAATTGAATCATTAGCTCTACTATACTAGAAGCATCACTTTTTATTTCCATATATTCATTGTATAAAATAGTGGCTTTCATTATAACCCTTTCATACATGTATATAATGTATTTGTTCATATTCATTCCATATTATTCTCTCTAGTGTCATCCACCTCCTGCTAGCTCTCTTCCTTTTCCTAAATACAATAGTCTCCCTTATACTTTGATGTACTATTTTAATCTAGTAGAATCATGACTTTTAATCAAGGGTTAAAATCATAACTCTGCTACTGTGAACTATGACTACACATTGAATCATTTGTGATCCTTTAAATGACAAGATGATTGGCATTCATCTACAGAAATTCTGATTATACAGGTATTGAGTGGACCCTGAGCACTCATGTTTTCCACAAATCTTCCACAAATCCTTCATGAGATTTAATGTTTTAGATAATTGAGAACCATTAGCCTAATCCTAGACTCCCAGGTTTTGAAGATGTCTTCCAACTCATAAAAACATAGCTTTTCGTCCCCCCCCTCTCCTTCCCTTCTTCCCCCCTCTAAGTGTATGTGTATACGTGAGTGTGAGTGAAGTACAACCTCCTGAATACACTTTTGTTGTTAGTAGGTATATGGTTGCCAGCCTGGCAATTCTGATTTGGACAAACAGTAAGGGGCCTCATCCATGGGAAAGGCTAATTCTTCTCCCAGCAGTCATTAGTTCCCTGTAGTTCTTTGTCTAGGGATGGACCATAAAAGAACAAAACCTCCACTATCAGGCACCAGAAACCTCCTTTTGAATGGTTGGTGAAGGTAGAACAAGTGACTCCCTAAACAATATAGATTATTGATGTAGCCCTTCATTGCTTCTCAGAGGTTGAGGGTAGGCCCCTATTGCTGAAGACACTGGATTCATAGAGCACAGGACTCGGGTAACTCAAGCAGGATCTGACATGGAGGCATCTTTCTTGTGATCTAGCTTCCAGGGTTCTAAAAAATACTCTGCCAGCTGCCAAAGGGGAGAAGCAACTAAACAGCTACAATACCTGTGAACCACAGCAAGTACCAGCATGGAAAGATATGTCTAAAGGTGCAGTAAGTGGAATTCCCATGTTGATGGGTACCAACAACTGTCTAATTGGACTTACAACCAACTCATCAGAAGGGAAATCATGCCTGCTCCTGGATATCTAGCCAGCTTCTTTGGGCTAGTGAGGTCACAGATCTTAGAAAAGAGTCTACTATTGCCATTTTACTAGATCAGTATAATTCCTTACTAGGTTCTAAATCTTATTCTTATACCCACAGATAAGTGTAACTACAATCCTTCATAGAAGAAGCTTCTCTTTCCAGCAAATACAGACTATTTTATTTATGTAGGCATTTTAGGAGAGATTTTTACATCAAGCTTCCTGTTATTCTGGCTTTCATAATCTTTCACAGTGTTTCCTGAGCTATAGATGCAGGAGCTATGATGTAGATGTATGTGTTGAGGCTGGGATCCACACAATCTCTTGATCCCTGAATTGTTTCTGGTTGTGATGAGATAGACTGTTTAAAACGTTCTGTGCCCGTTTCTTCTCTATTTACTGATAGATTGTAGTGATTGATTACTGCCTAATTTCCTGTTTTGTTATTCCTCATTACTATTATTTTGATGGATAAGTTAAATTGTTTATTATCCTATACTAGTGTCCTTTTAAATGTCCTCTCTAACCCTTAGGATCAGTCTCATTGAATGTTTGTAAGAATTCTTTAAAAAGAGTTTCTATGATCAAATTGTTTTGAGAAATGCAAAGATATAAATGATTTCTTTATTTAATGGAAGACTTTTCAAAGAATGCAATGTACTAGTTACACACTGTTAATATCCAAGGACATTCAATCCTTCCGGACTTTGACTTGGATATTTTTTAAAATGGAGCATCCTAGGACAAGTGTATTGTGGAACATATTTCAACATGGTTGATATTGATAACTTGGTCACTACCATAACAGATAGAGTAACAAGTGTGGTTTGGAAATCATTGTAATAAGCAATAGATAATTGGGTGATGAGAAGTGTCTTTTCATTTTGCTTGTGTTTACTATCCAAACCTTTCCTGTTTGTTTTCCTTTATGTGTAAACCTTAATCTCTTGCCATGGTTTGGATGTAATATGTCTTCCATCTGCCCAAGTATGAAAAGATTGGCTACTAAGGTGGTGATATTGGTAGAAACTTCAGTAGATAATGCCTTATGGAAGATCTTTAAGTTATTGGGGTTGTAACTTTGAAAATGATTGTGAGATCATGGCATCTAACAATACCAAATTCTGTCGAGGATGTAGAAGTTAAAAAAAAAGATCTTTATATATTGTTGGTGGGAATGAGACAGTGCATGACACCCTATTTCAAAATAAATAAGAATTAAAAAATAAATTGATAGAATACTTTTGTTTCGGTGTCTAATGTTCCAAATCAGTTAAGTAGTTATTGTTATTCTTTTAATCTGTTTTATTTTTGTTTTGTCTATAAGAATAGAACCCAAAGTCAACAAATAAATCAGCAAGCAACTTACCTATCACATAGAAAGTGTAGCATAAGCCAACCATAGATAGATGGTTATCATTATAAAATAGAATTTCACCATTTTTCAGGTAGAACCAGGTTTTGACTATGTTGTGCTCCTAAATAATGTCTTAAAATAGATAACATAATGGCAATATTGTATGTACTTGAATTGACTCCTGATTATAAGGCTATTGTCTTTTTTCTGTTTAATCATTGATGATATAACAGAGACTTCTTATCTCTCTTGTGTGATTAACATTTTCGATGATATTTATTCAGAATTCTGACTTTATATCATGTCTAACTGCTTTTAATAATGTATTTCTTAATTTAGAGGTCATGAAATACTAATGGTCCAGGGTGAGGGGATTTCAAGGAAGGGGAGATAGAATACTCTGGTATAGAGCATTTAAAAGGGAATTCTGGAGCAGGAAGGGTTAAATTGGGATGGGAGAGGGGAGAATGAGGTAGAGTAATGAAGACTGGGATGGATAATTGACAATAAAGACTTCAAAAAAGTCATATGGAACCAACTACTGTAGAAGTTTCTAAAATATATATACACATACATATAAAAAGTTAAAATAGAATTGCTGTATAATGAGATAAAAATATTCCTACTAGACACCACAGGATAACAAATAAAAAGCCTAATATTAGAAACTGAAGGACTTTTCTTAAAGTTGTTGGTCAGTGTGGCCCCAAGGACCCCCATGTTCTAGTGATAAGACCCTATTGCTAAAGCCACCACATACTTGAGTCATAGAATACGGAGAAATTAAGCTGGTACTGACCAGCAAAGTAAAAAAAATAATTATCAATCTCAGCTGTGAATCCTGTTAATGACAATAATTATTGGCTTTGCAAGATATACAATAGTGGCATAAACATCATGGGAGTAACCAATTACTTTTTGCTTAGATTTAACTTCTACTCCACAAGATGAAATCCATACCTGGCACCATTATTGATCCAATTATGATTAGACAGGTCATAGGGACCTAGGGAAGAACATGCTACTATTACTCTGCTAAATGGATATAGTATTAAACCAATTACTAATGGGTTATTGCTGTACATATAAATGAATGCATCGCTCAACTCTCATCAGAGAAGCTCTTATTTGCAATGGCTAGTGATTGACACAAAATTCGCAACTGGCCAAGGTTATAGAATAAGAGATTGCAGAACACTAAGTCCTAAGGGGAGTATATATACCACACTTCCTTCTCCCAAGATTCAAGTATCATTGTAGAATAAGGTGCAGAAAGACTGTAAAAATCAGAATTGTGTATGACTACAAGGTAGTAGTACCTTGTAAACACAGCAAGACAGTTCATATATATGTATATGAACCCACAGTAGCTATGAAACCATGTACCAGGCTTGTGCAAGTCCAAGGTAGACCAAAACTCAGCATGGACAGAGGATTTGGCATGAAGTCCTAGTCCTAGCTGAGGAGCTATTGACAGAGAGAGGATCAATTTTCTCTTAAGAGTGTATTCCCTGATAAGTCAAACATACTCCAGTGGAAGGCTACATATATATCCAAGAATATTTGAGTAACACAAATTGGCCTTGATAGAAACAAAAAAAGGACACAAAGTTATGTGGGTAGGTGGTAGGGAGGATCTGAGTAAGGGAAGGTGAATATAATAAAAATGCAGTGTACTAAATTCTCAAAATATATATATATGTATGAGAAACACAGGGCTGGACTGATAGGTCCTACTCTTGCAGAGGACCAACCAGTGTGGTGATATTTTATTTGTGCTCTAACAAATAAAGCTTGCCTGGGGATCAAAGGGAAAAACCAGCTACTATATTAAACATAGAGGTCAGGCAGTGNTAGCACACACCTTTAATCCTAGCATTCAGGAGGCAGAGATTCATCCAGATCTCTGTGAGTTCATGGCCATACTGGGAACAGACCCAGGTGTGGTGGCACATACCTTTAATCCCAGCACTAGTAAACCGTAGAGGTCTGGAGGTCTGTACAGACAGACAGGAAGTGATAGATCTGGACAGAGAGAGGAAGTAAGATGACAGGGCACAGAAAGGTATATAGGAATGAGTATACAGGAAGTAGCTCTGTCTTAAGCTGAGGATTTCCTAGTGGTAAGAACTTGTGGCTGGCTTGTTCTATTCCTCTGATCTCTCAGCTTTCACCCCAATATCTGGCTCCGGGATTTTTATTAATAAGACTGTTTAGCAATTCATGTTACAGACCAGAGTTTCCACATCCACTTTATACAGCAGACAACCTTCTGTAACTCCAGCTCCAATGTATCTACCTCCTTTTTGGTCTTGACAGGTACTTGTGTGTACAAACCTGCCCCCTTACATACACATAATTAAAAATAAAAATAAAATACTTTTAAAGCGAGAGAGACAATTGGCTATTAAACACCCAAACACATTCAGCCTCACTATCTATCAAAGTAATAAAAATTAGGACTACCTTGAGATTCTATCTCACTGCAGTCAGAATGGCACACATTCAGATAACAAATGAAAATACTGGCAAGGATATGGACAAAAAGGAACCTTTTCCTGCTGCTTGTGGGAATGTAAACTAGTCCAGCCACTAAGGAAGTCAGTACAGATGTTTCTAAAAGAAGGCGCAACACTCAATGAACACAGCAAGTTTAATTTATAATAGGTATATATTATATATTTTTATATATTTATGTATATATTATATATAGACATATATTTAACAGTAATAAATAAAGAATAATAAGCCATGAATTTTAGAAGGAGTAGGGAGACATGGGAGTAGTTAGAGGGAGGAGAGTAAAGGAATAGAATGGAAATACATTACTCATATATTAAAGTGTCATAAAATAAAAACTCGGATAGATCTGCCATATAACCCAGCTGAGTTGTTCATACCATTGCTGAGTATGTTCTCAATGGACTCCAAGTCAACATATTCCAGAGACATTTGCACATCAATGTTTACTGTAGCACTATATACAATAACTAAGTTAAGGAACAAACCTAGATGTCCAACAACAAAGCAGCAAATAAAGAAAATATAGTATGTCTACACAGTGGAATTTTTTTCAGCCATAAAGAATGATGCTGTATCATTCACAAGTAAAGAGATGATTCTGACAATAATCATATTAAATGAATAAACTGATCTCAGAAAGCCAGACAACACATTTTCTTTCATTTGGGGCTCCTAGATTTTACATAGATACATAAAATCACAGATGTATAGATAACATGAAAGCTAAAGCAAAGTCATCTAGGGCAGCAAAGAGGATTTAGTAGGAGGGAAGCAGAGGGAAAGGGGGAAGTAACAGGGCATGTCTTGAGAATATGCTCAAAATGTATTATATACAAGCATGAAAATGGCCTTATATTACCAAGTACAGTGAAAAAAGTCGTCTTCACTTGTTGATATAAAAGAAAAATATTTGTCTCTCTAGTATTTCAAAAGAAATTAGTGTTTTAAAGAGAACATCCTGTACCTTAGAATTTTCTAACTTCAGTAGTAATGGGTAGCTTGGAAGATAGCAACACTTTACAATGTAGCTATGTGAGCTGGAAAACAGTAGGGGTTCTTTGAACTTCCAGTTACAAACCCAACCTTGTATCAGAGAAAAAGGAGAGGTTTAAAACAATAGAAGGACTTGAGAAAGGTTAATGGGCCTGAGCATCTATTGTTAAACCCTCTCAGAGTTTCACCCTTAGGAATTGTAGCTCCCGAGTACAGTATCCTGTCCAGAAGGGCAGAGGAGAGTCAAGAAGACTATTGCCACTGCTGCTGTAAATGATTAACCCCTGCTGTGTCCTTACATTTACCAGGAATGCATTAGGGGTTCACATCCATTATGTCATGTAAATGTTGCTGGATTGTTGACGCTTCTGTCGCTGTGTCTCTGACAACTAGCTGTACCTCTTCCTCAGCTAGGAGGAAACAATCAAGGCTGCACAAAAGAAAATATAGTTGACAATCGATGGAAAAATAACTCATCTCCTCCTTTAATTCTAAGTTGTTTAAACGGGCTTTGGATGATTATTAATTTCTCGTGTAACCTTGGCAGAGTGGGAATTTTTAATAAAAATGACCACATTTTAGTAACTTTACTAATACAAAAAAGTATTTTCCTCAAAACAACAAAAGGGAGGGAAGGAGAAGAAGTGAACAAAAGCTAAGAGGCTGGAGCAGAAGTATAAAGAACTATAAATCTCTGCCAAAAGGAGGAGAATTATAAGTTAAAGTGCAATATGGATATTGAGGACATATACATTTTCTCGGTTATTTAGACTTGAGAATGGAGAGAGGGAGAGAAGAAAATGACAGAGATTTTGACCATACTGGGTAATCAAGAAGAAAGCCTAGCACCCTTCTTTCAAGGCTATAAAAGTCACCCCGCTATGTGCTGCTCAGGTTCATTACCTGCCACTGTACATCCTCGTGATTCTAAAAGAAACATGAAAACTGAAATTGCTAAAGAATATTTACTTATTTACTATTTGAGCAAGGAAGGGAGGAAAACCTATTTCCTACCTAATGTACCTGTGGAAACTTAACAATGTACCTGAAAGCCTGAAGATAATATAGATTTAGCTGTGAGACAGTTGGAACATTCTTTTTCTGGGGAGGAAACTGTTGGACCTCGGGTTGCTGCTTCTGCCTCTGTTTTTAGGTTTTCTCAGTTCTCAGCAGGAAGAGGCATATGTTTCTCTGTTTAGAATCTAAACTGTCCCCTGTGTTCTGTGCATGCCCCAGCCCATTCACTGTCAGCATGGGATCATGGCTATAACTCTTTGGGAGCCTGTGATACTTATCTAAGAGTTGAACTTCCAGGGAATCCTATAGACATTGACGTTTCTTCTTATTTCCAAACAGTCCCTTCCTGGTCTAATGAGCTGACTTAGAAAACAATTAAAAAGAGTTAATGGGCATGATGTTGCCAGAACTGCAAGAAGTTTAGTGTTTTTCTGCACCAGTGTGGGATTCTCCTAAGCCTTAATTGGCTATTTGTTTTGAGGCAGTAGAATAAGCTGGAGAATAAGGTCCTGAAGGCCTAGCCCTAAAGCCATACAAAATTAACATAAAAAAAATCCAGTTGACCAAAAGGAAGGCTACAATGTAGCTGCCCAGATTGACTAAATGCCACTGGTACTCCTGAGTGTTTGAAGGTGACCCATGGCTCATTATAATACTGAAATACACAGCCTTGGGTAGAAATTTAAGTTGCTAAAAATATGCCTTGTATAACTTCTAAAACTACATGGAATAGAACATGCTAAATGCCTGTTATGCAAATGAGCCAAAAAGTCCATGTAATGTGATATAAAAACCCTAACTCTGCACAGCATGGTGGTATTTGAGCTGTTCATCTCTTCTCTTGCTTCAGCCTGGTTCCCACCCTGGAACTGTATCTTCAGCAAAACTGGCCTGTTTCTGTTGCAACTGTGTGTCCTTTCTCAGCTCCTTTGGCAGGGCTGTAAGAACCTGTTCCTCCTCTGAAGGAACTCTTTGGACTCAAATGTCAGCCAATATCTGTCTGGCCTACTAAAATATAACCTCAAATTAGTCCAACAAATGCACTTTCCACCAAGATGGCTGCATGCTTTGACCATGTGGTCCAGTCCTTCCATGTACCTCTGGGGTTTCTTTACAGGAACAATTTGGTCTATTCATTCTGGGCAACCACAGAACAGACCAGGAAGAGAATAATGCCACATTTTAAGGCACCCATTTTCAGACTATTTAAATTTACAATGAGAATCATCTGTTCTCTCTTCCATCTCAGACATAATCCACTAAGCCATCTACAATTAACCTGGCAAGTGCCCTGCCAGATGAAGACTGGCTCTCACGTTGCTGTTATCACCCTATCCTTATGAAAACATGGAGTTCATTTATTGATATGAGAAGAGTTCCTTCATGTGTACACAAAGAGTAATTGAGATGATAAATTAAACATTGTTATGAACACTTGTGGCAGAGACCTTCCCTAGCTCCATGCACAACTAAACCAGGCCACAGATTTCAGGCTCCAAATTGAGAGTTGAGGAATGAAGTCATAGTGGACAGTCTATTTTATGTTCAAAGTCCGTACTACAGACCAACCCCAAATGTTCAACTTTTCATTGTTTTTTTTCCCTCATCCAGAAGGATTTATAATGAAGCTGCTTTATCCATGGTATGTCCCAAGGATTAGGCCAATTAGTTACAAAGTAGAACTATATTCAGGTTAGTTCAGATCATAAACAGGAACTTTAATTATATTAGAAGGATGAATGGGGAAAGAAAGATTCCAGTAGAAGTGAAATGGAAATGGAAATATGCTATGTATAGAAAATAATGCTGCCGTTATCTCTTCCATTTCTTTTGTGTGCATGCTATGTCATATGTATGTTCATTCCACTAGACATTATATTGCACATTGTGGAAATCTATTGCAGCTGTAGAAATTTATAATTCATGTGAAACTATGAGACAAAGTCCTGAAGATAATATGACATAATATATATATATTCATTCCATTAAATAGATTATAATTAATATTCTCTGTTTTACGCATGTTTTCTCTGTTTTCCCATATCTTTGGCTTTTAAGTGCATTTATTGACATGGCACTAACTATAGCATAATTCTAGGTGATTTTGTAACTATTTAATTCAGTCACTGAATTCTTACTTAGAAATTGATAACTGGTTTACTTATGAATTTATCACAACCCAAAAATGACCACTATCCATTACTGGGACCAAGATAATATTAACATTTTATTAAAGGTTTCTTAGAGATTTTATTGCTACGATAAAATACTATGACAAAGCAACTTGGGGAGGAAAGGGTTTCTTCCAGTTTATAACTCTCAGGGCAGGACCTCAAGGCAGGAACGTGGAAACAGGAACTAAAGCAGAGACCATGGAGGAGTGCTGCTTACTGGCTTGCTTAGCCTGCTTTCTTATAGGACCCAGGGCCTCCAGCCCCGGGGTGACACCATCTATAGTGAGCTGGGCCTTCCCTCCCACATCAACCACTAAGAAAATGCGTTATAGGCTTGCCTGTGAGCCAATCTGGTGGCATTTTCTCAGTTGAGGTTCTGTCTTCCAAACAGCTCTAGCCTGTGTGAAACTGACATAACAACTGGCCAGCACATATTATGAGTGCCACTTATCATCGTCAGGGCTTCTTGACTGGCAGAACAATCCAAACTACTTGAGTAAAGAAGGGTGACTATATCAAACCAGGAATGTGAAAAGTTCAGGAATTTAACTGAGTGGCGCAGAGACTCCAAATGTTAACCTTAGATAGCTCTATCCTCTCAGCTCAGTTGTTCTTTGTGCTAGAAACCAATCCTTGAAATATAATAGAAAAGACCTCCTGCATCTCTAAAGTTATTGCATTCTACTATATTAACAATTGCAGAAAATAACAAGCTCCTCATCTTTAATTATTCTCATAAATATCTTAGGAGTTTCTCTGACTCAAACAGAGCTTACTCTCAAGCCAGTCACTGTGGCTAAGAGGATATTGTACTTCTATTGACCAATCTTGAATCATTTGCCCATTTTGGAACCTCAGGGTGTGGTTCTATCAAAAGGAAGGGATTTGCTCTTTAATCAGACGTGGTAGTTTGAATGTAATTGGCCCCACAATCTCATAGGGAGTGGCACTATTAGGAGGTGTGGCTTTATTGGAGTGGGTATGACTTTATTGGTGTGTAGGAGAATGTTTTGTCCTGGTCCCGCCAGGACCCATGGTCCCACAGCCACTTATAAAATAATTACTCAGAGGCTTATATTAATTATAACTGCTTGGCCATTAGCTCAGGCTTATTACTGACTAGCTCTTACACTTAAACTCAGCCCATTTCTATTAATCTATATGTCACCACGTGTTCCGTGGCTTTACCTGCACCCCATTACATGTCACTCCTTGGGTAGCTGGCTGGCATCTCCTGACTCTGCCTTCCTCTTCCCAGAATTCTCATTGTCTGCTGATCCCGCCTATACTTCCTACCTGGCTACTGGCCAATCAGCATTTTATTTATCAACCAATCAGAGCAACACATATTCACAGCATACAGAAAGACATCCCTATCATTGGAGGAAGTGCATCACTATGGGGGTGGGCTTTGAGATTTTCTATGCTCTGTCCAGTGTCTCAGTCAACTTCCTATTGCCTGCAAAATGTAGGACTCTCACCTAGTCCTCTAGGACCACATCTGACTGCAGGCTGCCAGGCTCCCTGTCATGATGATAATGGACTGAGTGAACCTCTGAAACTGTAAGCAAGCCCCCTCAATTAAATGTTTTCCTTATAGAAGTTGCCTTGGTCATGGTGGCTCTTCACAGCAATATAAACCCTAACTAAGACACCAGACTGAAAGGATATTTAAGAAACAAAAATAACCAATATATGCATCCCTGATATATAAATAATATGATTTAAATCATGTCTTAACCTCATTTGTACTGTGCTCAAGCTGTCAGTGAAGTTCAAATGCAGCATGCAAGTTATGATATCAAAGATATTGGCTGCTACAATCTTCTCAGTACCTCACCTAGTTATGAAAGGACCTTACTGTACAAACAATGCTGATATAGCCAGTGTGTAGTGTTTGGCTGCTAACATACTATTAGCATCTTCTCTCTAGACATGCCCACCTGTAAATTGAATAATAATACTGGACAAACTTTCTAGTTATGTCTTAAACTCAAGGGCCTAGATTACAATCACCAGAAACAATTAAGGCAAACTCTTAAACAAGAACTGATTTATATGTCCAAGACTTAGAGAAAATAATGTTATCTTTGCTTATAAAACCATTACTGTTCATATGCCACAAACATGGTTTTTGTGGTTTTATTTTTCTCTATAATTATAGTATTGAGTATTCAATGAGCTATACAAACTCACGTTTAACCCATCCTAGGATGTATCTGTAAATTAATGGTCACCTGTACGTGACAGACACACTCAAATCTAACTGGCTCATTTTGCAGAAAACAAAACAAACAAAAACCAAGGCAGAATTAAGTTACTCATTAGTATTCTTTTTTGAGTAATTAAAAAAAATCAAAATAATTTGTATAATTTAGTTTGGGGGATAATAATATTTAAAATTCCATGGATGTTGAATAACATGACAACCCAATCTTTCTGTCTGCATCTTTGTATCCTGCCAGATGTACTGGCTTCATCTTCATACTTCACATGGAGGTTTTTTGGTGGCTCTTAACCTCTATCATTACATAGTAGTCAAGTGGCTGCTACAGTTTCATTACTCCCATTCCCACTATATAGAGGAAGACAGAATTTTGTCCCATTAGTTTCTGTAGAAGTCTTATCTACTTTCCTTTGTTGGCATGAATTATGTCAAGTGCTCATGTTTAAACTAATACTTTGATCAAGGAAATTATATTTTATGATTCATCTAGATCAATAACTGCTCATATTTGATTTTATAAAGTGGGTTTAAGAAAATCGAAACAACGTTGAATCAAAGTCAAAGAAGAATAGTGTCTTACTAGTATTTTTAACTTCATTTTTATTTTTTCTGAGAATTCATACATGAGTATTGTATTTACATATTTTCCACATCTCTCTCACCCTGCCTCCAACTTTTCATATGTCAGCCCAACTCCTTCTCGAGAACACTATGGATATTTTAAAAAGACATAGGGAAGTGTACTATTTTGTGTTTTCTTAAGTGTGAGTGTGTGTGTATGTGTGTGTGTGTGTGTGTGTGTATGCATGTATAAATAAGCTAAATGATGTTACACCACTTGAGCTAATAATTCTTCCCCCAAGAGGTACAGAATATCGAACAAAATCCTCAGTGCCAAGCATGGGAAAACCTCCCTTTGAGCTATTGTTCAGAAAGGTTCAAGAGACTCCCAGAACAATGTAGACTCTTGCTATTGTCATTGCTTGACTTCTATAACTTAAGTAAGAGCTTATAAGATACCTCACACTGGACACAGGACTTTGAGGAATCAAGCTGGAACTGACCAAGAATAAATTTCTCAGTAATCTATGTATTATTATTGGAATATGACTGCTAGCCTGCCAATATAAACAATAGGTCTCTGAGACATTGAACCTTCATAACTGTAAAGTTTAGTTAAATAATATCTTATTTGTCTATGATCATGATTAGACTTCAGAAGTAGTTAATAAAAAATAACCAGGCCTTGAACATGAACTAGGGTTTGGGGTTTTTCCCCCTTTCTTGTCTTACAATGACTCTTGGGAAAATTCTGTAGTTAGTTGAGTACTTTCAGGTACAAGAATGATTTCATTTTGAACATTATGATTTCCTCAGTTAATAAAAACACTACTGATATGTTCAAACTTCCTTTATGTGTTCTTATTTTCCTTAGTGCACAGGCCTGCATCCAGAAGGGGAAATTTTCTCTTTGTCTATTCTTAATATTACACTGTTTTCCCTTCCATCCCCCTGCCTCTTTGAACTAAGGGGGGGGGAGGGAAAGGAAGCCTTTTTTTCCTTAATTGATGCTTCTGACAGTCCTCTTTATAGCTAATGCTGACTGCCCATTATGACTGACATTGAAATCCAGGCTCCTTAATGTAGCACATTTATGGGTTCTGAATCCACTTTCCCAAGTGCCACAACACTGCACAGCATCCTGATGCAGGCAATGTATGCCTCCACCCCCACCACTAACCAGGACTAATGCACATTTTGAAAGCTACAATTTTTCAAATGGGAGCAGTAATTTACTAAATCAGACTGATGTTCTTGTAGGAATATGGAAAGGCTCACAGGCTCTTATACAAGGTTAATGTGGAATAATCATAATAATAGCAATTGTGAGCAATAAATGTTGGTTATGTAAGAATAATGTTTTAGGTTTTTCCTCCACATGTGTTGTATACATTAAGGCCCTTTTGTATGAACTTCGAGCAGCAGCCCCATTCTGTGGCTTTTCCGATTTCCTGTCCCTTAGCCACTATTTTGCCGATTGTACTGTTGATCCTTTCTCCTTTGACATCTGCTAATGGGAACATGACCTTCACTCGTTCTGCATCCCTTTTCATGAAGCTATGTATTGGGGACATAAGATTTCCTCACGATCTTGGCTCACCTCTCTGTCCTTGTTTTAGGTCTCAAGTACTAGATTCCATTGTTGGAGATGTTATCCAGAACCAAATCCACAGCACAAGAGTTCACATGGAGAACATAGGATGTTTAAAACTTAACAGAATAGAGCACTGATGAGCTACTTCAGAAAGCATAAGGCAACAATCCTCAGGAAGCCACTGTTTTTGTGACTCACCACATCAGAATACTGTTAAGAAAAGAACATGGCAATTCTTTCCCGTTCATTCCTCCTTATTTTCGTTTGACAGTACTTTGACTTTGTGTCCCCATCCAATCATCTATATTGTTAAGTTGCGACATACATTTTTTGTTTTTTTATCCTTTCCTAAACTCACTTCAACATTTGTCTTTGGCCTTTTGTTCACAAGAATGTTATGGCAACTGAAATCATTAGTCAAAACCTTGTTTAAAAATTGTGTAACCTTTTCCTGCTGTATATTATTAAAAAAAAACCATAAAGCATGTGATTAATCCTGATAGGCACAATGAGTCATTGAAGATAGTCATGGAACTCAATTCATAATAGTATGTCTTATTTCAGTGTGACTAGAGTTATATATTGTGTAGGAAGACAGAGGAGAAAAAGAAATTCAAAGATAAAAATGCTTAGTTCATTTGTATAAAATCAACTCTAAGTTAGCCAGCACATACGACAGAAAACATTCACAATACATACACACATACACATATATCATCTTACACAAAAGTTCAGCCTAAAATTTGCTTAACATTATCTTGCCAATTGCACAGCTGTCCTTCCCTCTTGAAGGAAAAAATGTCCCCAGCTGAGTTGCTACTGCACTTGGTAAACAAGATAATATGGGATGTGCTAAAGCAGACAAGTACATGCACACATATACACACCCACACATCCCAATTAGTAATAGTTTATTTCAATAGATTTAGAAGAATTCAACTATCAATCTTTCTCATCTCATTCTTGTCCCTAGGGTCTATGTTTTTCACTGTATCTTGTTTTTTTCCTGTCTTACTTCCTCTGATTCCTGTCCTTGGGGAAAGATAATTGTTAGAGTTTAGTTTTTTGCTCCAATTCTCTAAAACATTGTCTCAAACTCTATAATTTCCTTTTTATCCTCTTTATTTCCAGCCTAAGAATTCTGAGCTTTGTCATGATTCTGTCAGAGCACTCCTTCTTAGAGACCGCTCCAATATGTTTGCTGTAAGGGAAACAGACTCCATCATGCACAGCCTTTTCTCAAAAGCAATCCCTACAAATATCTCTTTTTCCATCCAAAGGAGGGTTACTCTTGATATGTCTGGACAAACATGTAGGATATCTTCCATGAGCTCTGGCTGTAAAACTACATGAATAAGACACAGTTAAGTCACCAATACTTCCCTGCCTCTCAGCCCCTTCCTCCTTCTGTCTCTTTCCCTGCCTCCATCTCCTTCTCCTTCTCTCTTTTTCAACTTTAATGATAGCATCTCATTTTGATTAATTGTAATTTCTGCTTTAAGGAAGCTTTATTTTGAAATCCATTCATTTTTCATTTCTTCACAGTCACTAACCATTCAGCTGAAGAGGCCAGCTCCAGGCTGGCTGTTTGATTGGAAGAGTAATCTAAGTTCTCTTTTTCACTTTCATACCTTTAATATCATATTTTTGTCAACAATGTATGCCACTTCAAAATGTTTATAGGCTCCCTTTCCTCTCTGTCTGCTATCACTGATCCAGAGAACATTTTTAATACACATATGTATTGAGATCTCTTTTGTATAGCTATCCATCTAGGAATCCAGAAACTATAACTAGAATATAACTAGTACTTTATGATGTCCATATACCATATGGAAGACAGTATAAAAGCTTTTGCAATTGTTTATTCAATCAACAATCAAATAATGAGCTCTTACTACTGTTCCCTGTGCTAGTGACAAAGCGTCAAATGAGAAACATGGCTCTAGTCAGTAGAGATCTTCCATGTAGTGGTTGAGTCCCATAATGTACAAGTTAAGGAACCACCAGACTACAATTTCTTTTATGGTCTTCTCTGCAGCAAATTCAATTCCTTACTGGCATATTGGGTAAAACAAGCATACAAGATTTCCTGGGAACTGTACTGATATTCACACTGAATGTCTATGTCCTAAAAACAGTTTTGAGAAAATTGAGACGGTTAGTCATACTATTAAATGTTAGCTCTTTTGTCTCTCTCATACAGCAATATCAATCCAGGGACTTATCTGTATCTTTCTCAAGGGTTCACAATAAAAACACCAAGTATCCTCTGCAGCTCATCTTGCCCCACTCTTCTTTTATTTCAAGTCTCAATTCTTCCTTTCCTCTTCCTGAGGAAAAGACAAAGTAATATTCTCAGGCATCAGGTGGAAGAGAAGAAAGGTTAAGATTTATAGAGACATCATTTCTAAGTCAACCTTTGTTATGAGAACACTTGGAAGTCAATGGAAAAGACTAGGAGGCTGACAGTTTAGCAGCAAAGACCCAGGTGGACAATGCAAGGAACATGACTTGACAGTAGCCCAGGTAGACAGTAGACACTAGACAAGGTTCTCTGACCTTTCCAATTTTCTGAAAAACCAAGGGATAGATACATCATCAACATTTTTTTCCTATTAAATGCTTGGAGTATCTGTCTCTAGGGGAAAGTGCTATCTTCATTGAAATTAACGAAGTGAAGCCTGTCACTTTTAAATCAAAGATAAGAGGGGAAAGCACTAGAAAATGGTAGGTTCACCTATGATAAACTTGCCTTTGGTTGTGATATAATCTCTGAGATTCCGTCTGTAGAAGTTTGTTAGTTGACCACAGTTTTAGAGAGCCTTGCTACCCCCATGCTAGAGAAAGATCAATCTTTAGAAAGCTTCTAATTTTTGCATATGAATGATAACCATTGAAAAGATACAAACAAAAGACAGAAGTTAAGTCATAGCTTTTCTGCAAAAATAGACTTGTTTTCTGCTTAACTACATTTGGTGACATGTCCTCTAATTTAAGATGTTCCTGTGTATGCTATTATATTTTTAATAAAAGCACATTGTCTGAAGTACCATTAACCTTCAGCACCATTGACATAAACATAATGCACTCTCCATATTAAACACAAAGTGTTCAGCAGCCTGAGGACTGACCCATAAACAGGAACTTCAGTAAGTGACCACAGTGAGATAGATGTACAGCCAGAGTGAGCCAGAAGCACTGATTGATGGGAAGGGATATTTTTCAGGAGGTAACTAAGGACGAAGGGAAGCAAAACCATTTCTGATAAGATTGTTTTTAACTATTATAGAAGCGAATTATTTATTTTATAGACATTAATAGCAACCCAAGTATTACCAGCACTCAGTATCATGAATGTTACAGGCAGGCTCATTCAAGACTTCTTGAATCAAATTGAAGAGGAAGGACAGGCACAGCAGAAATATACTTTATTAAATACCCACAAAATTAATGTGAGTAGAGCTTCCATGTTCCTCATAAAGAAATCAATATGACTGGCTTGAATTTTTTCTTCTATGGCTTCCATAGCCCAAGGCTATGATTTCAGTGCTACCATAGAATCTGTTGCTTGTGTTGTTATGTGCACTGGAAAGTACCTAACACAACTACCACCCCATGATCTTTACTGGTATCCATTCCTAAACATGAAGTTGAACTGAGATTTTAATACCTCAGATTTATTTCTATGGATTTATGGCACTAAAATGTCTGGAATTGATCATATTTGACTATTCTGGAAATCATAAGCCCCAAAGTAATTGCTTGATTGATCAGCATTTCGTACAACACAGTAACTTGAAACATCCTTCAAATAGGACATTTTACTGCTATTTAAGGAATGCAGATGGAGCTTAGAGAACACTGTTTTTTATTATGTGTGTCTTTGTATGTGTGCACACATGTCTGTGATATTTGTGTGTGAGTACAGGTCCCCCCATGGCACAGCCCTTCTGTGGAGGCCAGAGGATAACTTTCTCTTGTTTATCCTTTCCTTTCACTATTTCTGAATAGTGAAGTTCTGACATCACCAAATTCTGATGGTTGGACTCAAGTTGTCAAGGTTACATTGCATAACCCACTGAGCCATCTTGCCTGTCTCAGTAGATCTTTTCTTGTTGAGGTAGTTACACCATAACTGTACAGGCCATAAAACTGACCCCAAAGTGTGTAGTATTGTTGGAAAGAGCAATATGACTAGTGGGAACTTCTCTGAATGGGTGTAATTCTATAGATTGGAAACAGTAAAAGGAGAAAGTGGCATTGAAAATTGAAACATGAAGAATGAATAGTGAGTATGTGCAAAAAAGAAAATGAATGAAGTTAAAGTCTGGGCTTTCCATTGCTTAAACTAATATCACACTGCCATAGATACTTTATGATCCAGTACATCCTTGGAAATAAAATTATTTTTGATATTAATTGAATTTAATAAATTATTTTCTGCATATAGCAACATATTGCACTATGTCAGATTTATATAAAAGTGTCAAGCCCTTTATGGAACTCAAAAATCTGGTAATAGTAACTTATAATTTTAGCCAGCATAAAAGCTGTCTCTTATACACATCTAGATGTGTATAAGAGACAGGCATATAGCAACATATTGCACTATGTCAGATTTATATAAAAGTGTCAAGCCCTTTATGGAACTCAAAAATCTGGTAATAGTAACTTATAATTTTAGCCAGCATAAAAGAATAAAGGTGAAGCTTTCATTCTATTAAAGAGTATTGAAGAGCTGCTGCTTAATCCTCTCTTGCACAGGGGTAGGGGAAGCTTCCCAGAGGACATTGTTTCCATGTTGATGCCAGAGGCATCAGTAGAAGTATGCCAATGGGGACATTATGCATGAAAGAACAAGTCCCAGGCAAGAGAAACAGCAAATATAGAAACCCAGAGGCAAAAGAGAGGTTGGTGCTTACAAGGAACTGAAAAGAAAATAAGTCTGCTGGGGACAGAGTGCCAAGGAACAAAAGATGAACCTGAGTTGGAGAAATAAGGAGACTAAGTCCTCCAAGACGCATGCTAATACATGTGTACTTTATTATAAAGCTATAGGACTCAGACATTCTGTGTCATACAGCTGTCCCACATCAGTTTGAGTAAGACACTAAGCTTATTTCTACAAGTGTCATTATTGCTAGGAGAGACTCTTTTATGTAAGTCTCAGACATATATTAGGGCTTTTAAACTACTAGTGTGATGTAGCTTTGAAAACTCATTTTAATGTAAGATATTCATACATAT
>LZPO01078626.1:1622188-1656156 GCA_001675575.1 Neotoma lepida
TACCAGAGATATTTAGCCTGAAAATAGGACCCTAAATATCTTTTCTGACTTGAGTGCTTCTGATTTCTGGCTTTGATAGTCTGTCCTTCACCTTTATGCTGTGTTTTTACCCCACACCTGCCTAAGTATGAGGTATTAGGAATGTATAAACTATAGCCACATAGGCAAGTGGCTAATTTTGTTTGCTGGTTTTATTCTCTTCTCTTACTCCTAGCTCTCTCTCTCCTCTCTACTGAACCCAAGTCAAGATCCTCCTATGCTTGATATTCATGGAAGATGTCCCTGCTGATGGAGTTAATGTTTCTGGCCAAGTTCTTCTGGTTGTTCTTGAGTAATCTGCTTCCTTTGCTATGGAGTGCATGTTAGAATCTACTACTTTTCTTCACTTCTGATGCCCCCCTGGAATTTAATATTGGCTTTGAACTGTTGCTTATAGTAGAACATAGGCATCTTTAACTCCTTAAAAGACCCATAGAGGTACCTCTCATTCTTCCATTAAATAACAGCAATAAGTTATGATGTCTGAGGCAGTGTGATTGGACGGAAAACAAATAAGCACCAGCAGACCTGAGTTTTAGGTCAGTTCTTCTCTGCCCTGCTCATGGTATCTTAAACAAGTCACTTATTTTTGTTGTGTCTTGGCGTTGCCTTGCATAATTAGAAATAAAAGCTCTCAAGGTCCTTTGAAAAGAAAGATGTTCAGAAAAGATAATGTGATAGTTACTGTAAGCAGCATATCCACTACATTCATCATGTACAAGCCTGGCATAAACTATACAGATCATATACTCAGGTATATGCACTGGGATATACCTGATGATGACCTCTGGCAGCAGCAGAGCTCTTTGCATGCCTCTGGGGAAAGATGTGGGAGACTGCTGAAGTTTGTAGCAGAATGTCTACTCATGTAATTCAGATCCTCTACCAAGACAGCTGTTCTACTCTTCAAGATAAACATCTGTTTATTCAATGGACTCAATGGTTTATGTCATTAATTTGCTAGGCTGCCTCCCAAAGATGTGTGACACACGTTTCTCATGGACCTCAGTCTGTCAAATGCCTCTTTTAAAGTCAGGCTTCCTCTTCATTTATAGCTGCGTACCACAAACTTGTGCAAGCTTCATATATATTTGTGATAGCAGCATTTGCAAATTATATCTAATACTTTCTTTCTTTCAAGGCACTGTAGACTCCTATAGGGTCAAATGTCAAGTCTGGAGGCCTAGTCTGCTACAGATTTAGTCCATACTGCAACAGAATCCTGGGAGGTATATTCTGACCTGAGGAAGCAGGGCATGGATTCATTCTCATCTGCGGATGTAATGGAAAGGAACACATTCTTTCCTTTCTGGCAGTTACTTCCTTCTGGAGTGCAGCCAAGAAGCAGAAAAGGTATACAAAATACTACTAATGGTCAAAATAGCTGCTAGATCCTCAGCTGCTGTATGACCTAACACATATTTATTGCACAGGAAAACTCTACTCCATTATCAGCCTATGACGATTTAGTTTCATTTTTCTATATACAGTTCTAGCATAACTGGCCCCTTTCTCTGTATATAGAAAGTTCAAAACAGCAAAATAGAAAGGAAACAGAGCCTGGGGCTCCCCTGCTCCTATTCCTAGGTGATTTGCATCAATCATCCTGAGAGTTATAAGAAATGACACGTGAGTAGGAACCTGATAAGTAAAAGACCCAGGGGAAAAAAATTCAGTTCTTTGGGACTTTCAAATGCCAAGTAAAGTAATAACACCTCTCCTTCTAGCTCCTAAAACATCACTGCATGAAAACACCATATGTGTTTAATGATGACAGTAAGTCACCAGGAAAGATCTCTTAAATTATATTAAGTATCTTCTATTTAAGGAAGTGTAGACGTACAACACAAGTTTTTCTCTGTGAGTTTTCAATATGAAGGGGAGGTAGCATGTTGTAGTAGCAGCTACATTAAGACTCAATCCCCCCAAATTTCTTCCATTGCTTCAGTGTCAAATATGAGAAAGCACTCTATGTGCTCATCACTGAAGATAGATGGGCAAAGAAGACATAGTTTTTATCATCTGAAGATTACATTCTCATGGGAGAAAGAGAGGCAAGTGACATTGCAGAGCAGGATGCCAATTATGTATGTTAAATGCCAGAGTGAAATGAACCAATCTTTAAAATTTTAAATATTGAGTCTAGTCACTGTGGGGTGAACAGGTTTGAGAAGGGGGTAAGACTAGACTCAGGGAGTATGTTTAATTAGATTTTTAAATAATCCATGGGAAAGAAAGCAACAGCATCCAGGACATGGACTGTTGTAGGAGAGAAGATGGATTTTAAAAAGATGTTGAGCGTAGTGCAGGTAGGACATTGTATATTTTGTGTGAGATGCATGAAGAAACCAAGGGAACACCCAGTTTTCTGGTGTGGGTAACAGTGTAGACGGTGATGATTCCATTTCCTTTTGGAGTCACTATTTAGTTTCAAACTATCTTGAAAATCAAATTTATTTCTCTCATTCATTAAATGAGGAATTTGGATTAGATCATTATCTCTCAATACAGAGTATTACCCATCCAGACCCTGATCTAGAGTTCATTTGGCAATATTTGGAGTCATTTTGGTTCTCAGCCTCAGGAAAGCTGGGGAAAGTCTCAGCATCCTGTGGGGAAAGGGTTCGTATGCTGCTAATCTCTGTGACACACAGGATAATGCTTTCCCATCAACAAAGCATTACTTGGGCTGAAATGCCAATGAGTACAAAATGCCGGACTAGGTCATCATAGATAACACTGAGGTCTATTCAAAGCTTACGTGTTTACAAGTTTATTTGCATTTTTTGTTTATTTTGGGGATTGTATTTTCTTTATAACATTTCTCCTCTCCCTTTATTCCATAGAAACCCTCCCATATACCCCTTCCCACTGTCCTTCAAATTCATGCCCTCCTTTTTCATCATTATTTCAAGCATATATGTATTTGAATATACATATATATTCCTAAATAGAACCTTTTGAGTCCATATAATGTTACTTGTATGTATGTTTTCGGGGCTGACCATTTGGCCACTGGGTAATCAATTGGTGTGCCCTTCCCTGGGGAGGGTCACCTCTCCCACTCCCAGATTTACTCAGTTGCCTCTAGTTCTTTGTGCAAGGTTGAGGCTCATGATTGTTAACAATTTAGCAATAAAGGGATAAGCTTTAATGACCTAGATGATTCTTATTTGTAAACCAGTTGGATCAATGAAGAAATGCTAAAATAATGATTAGTAACAAACAGATGTGGGCATATATTATCCACACAATCTAAACCAGTTTTCAGAACTATTGAAGTAAGTAATGTGCTGCTAATGGTTAGATTATGCATTCACATGGTACCTCGTGTATATCTTCAAAATAATTGGAGAGACCTTGGATACCTCTTACCTGTGTTTTGCTTTTTTTGTCAACATACAATATACCCATTTATAATTCCAGAGTAACAGGAACTGGAAAAACTGATGGGAATTTGAAGCAGCTAATGACTGAAATACCACTTGGAATCAACCTTGTTGCCAGAAGCTGTTTGTATAGGTTCGGGGCTGTGTATGGGAACATAAACAGAAAGAAACACAGAATCTCTGCCTAAGTCAAGATACTTTTATATTGTTTCAACCTTAGGATATAGCTTATATTTGGTAGCAATTGCACACCTCAGTTTTGAGTTATCTAGGGGCCTCCAAATAGAAAGGGAATTAAAACTCAGGACATCTCTGTAAAAATATAGAGGTTCTCACTTAGAATTATCTACAGCGGTCTTGACAGTCAAGTCCTTTTCTTAGGTCTCCATGACCCACAGTAGATATTTGAATAAATGCTTGTTAAATGAATGAATGAGTGAAGCTCCTATATTTGGGAGGACATAATTCCTTGATTCTTTGATAAGGAACAAATCTGTCTTTGCTTAGCAATGAGATAGTCAGCTTCCCTGAACTGTATGAAATCCCTGAAATAATCAACCTAAAAGAGAATTTCATTATGGCTTGTTTGGGATGTTCTAGTCCATGATCTACTGGCCTCATTGCTTTGGGGTCCTGTTAACGCAATACACTATGGTTGCAAAGGAACGGTAGAACAGAATTGTTCTCCTCATGGCAGAACACAGAACTAGAGAAGAAGATGAGATCTCAATACTCCTTTCTGGGCAATATCTCCAATAACAGGCTTCATTCAAATGAAATAATTGTTGACTTGAAATAACTTAACTTCTTATAACTAAGTGGTAAAGGTGTGTGTCTTTGGGGAATATGTAATATGTAAATTTTCCCAGCAGATATTTACTGATAGTCTATTGTATGGAAACAATGGTTGAGGTATTGAGAGGTTTCAAATAGAGCAAGTATCACTTATACTGTAATTTGATTCCTCTGAGAAGAAGGGAGATTATATAGGAGTCTGTTATAGCAATTGAGGCAGATAATGATAGTTGTTAAAAAAAAGCAGTGTGTTATCAATGACTGTGGTAACAAACAAGTGGGTTCTGGATACATTTTGAAGGCAGACTACAAAAGACTTTCCAGGCATGGGGCCTGCAGTAAGAAGTACAGAGAAGCTAGCCATTGGGATGAGGGATGTTGAGGGTAGGTTGATGGTTCAGTTTTGAACTTAGGGAGCTTGAGATGTGTGTACTAAACTTCCAAGTGAGAATGTCAAGTCAGTTTTATAGATAATGTTTAGAGAGGTAGGGGGTAAATATATGATAGTCATGAAACTGGATAAAACCACCCAAAACAAAGGTATACTGTTAGAGAGAAGTAGCAAAAAGTGTAACCTGAGGACTTTAATACTTGACCAGAGACTAAGCCTACTTATCTGCTTGCTGTGGGATAAACAGAGCGATTGGCCTGGGACTTTAGTCTTAGCTTTCTTCGCTGTGTCCCATTGTGCATTCCCTTCACAGCACCAACCGCTAAATCCTCCATGTGATATTTAAATCTCAAGAGAGTATTTGCTTATAAATATTTATAATTTCTTGCAGGCAAATATAATGATTATTAATCCCAGCTGAATATGAATCTATTATTACTAGGGTAAGAAGCGTTTTTTCTCTGCATAATTCGTATGCAAATATTTTGAAAAGCAAGCTGCCACCTGTCAGTTTGCATTTTTGCAAGGGAGGGAGAGGCACCATCAGCCCTGGAGTCTGGGAAGAACAAGTCCTGCCCTGCCCTGCTGTACACATCACATCTTCAGCTTATTGCTTGTGGGTTGAAAGGCTCCTGTACCAGGGATTATTTTATGTAGCTCTATTCCCAAAGTTGTTGCCCAGTATTTACAACCTTTGAAAAGGATTTTCTCCCCCCCCTTCCTTCCTCCTTCTCTCCCTTTCTCTTGCTTTCTGTGTATGTGTGTCTTCCTCTTTCTTTTCCTCTTTCTCTCTCCTCTCCTCTCTCTCCCACTCTCTCTGTCCTCTCTCCCTTCTCTCTTTTCTCTCTTTCCCTCTCTCCTCTCCCCCTCTCATATTTATTCCTCTTAAATTGCAAATGCAAATATAGAAATGTGGGTTTTAAAATGTGCAATGGGAGAAAAGAAAGCAACCAATATTGAGTCCGATGTATTACTCCATGTTCACCATGTTCCTTGTTCTGTCTCATAGGTAGAACTGAACCCCAGTTTTTTTAAAAGAAAAACTGTCTAGGTATAGTTTACTTTGCTCCTGGGTCTTCAGCTTCTGAATTAATCAGTCTTGATTTCTAAACTCTGTGGCTTTACTGACACTTGTTATTAACACAACAGAGTTTCAGAGTAGACTTATACATGTTTTCTAAGATAAAAGTCTCCAGAATGGAATACAAGTAACTTTAAGGGTACACAAAAACTATCCAAGGGATATTCAGGCACAGTTTTAAAAAAGATGGTTGCCAAATTCTCAACTTCCTTAAGTGTTATTTCCTAAAATTACATCGGTAGTTGAGTCTCGTGCTAGCTATCTTTTTACATATCTCCTTTCAATGTCATCCTGCATCTGCTCTATGAAAGAAAAGTATATCCCTTACCCACACCACATCTTACCACAATGCAATCCATCCTCTGATTCTTGTTATAGAAGGCAGTATTCTAGATAGAGGGTCTGCTAAGTATAGTATAAGCACACCTTGGCTTTTAAAATGTCTTTTGTAAGTTCTCAATTTACTGGTGGACTAGCACTTTATATTGTCTCATGACAATATAATTAATTTCTACAAAGTACATTAAACTGAATTCTTACAGCAAACAGCAACTTATACAGAGAAGTAGGACAAATTTTTCCAAAATGTAGTCTACTAAATGACTATTTGAACTTTAAGATAACAACTTTTTTTCTTCCTTCATTCATCAAAGTTAATTTCTCCAGCATAGATATGTTCTGTGATTATGGAATTGTTTTGAACCACAAGAAGAAATCATTAATCTTGATGTACAGTAATTCGCAAATGTCTACCTACATTTCTCTGTCACACTATTTAATGGCATTTCAAAACCTTCTATGTTACAAGTTAATACTTGGCACATGGTTTAAATATGAAATGTCTGTCACAGGCTTGTGTGTTGAACACATGATTCTTTTATACTGGAACTATGTCAGAAGGTTGTGGAGATGTTAGCAAGGCAATTTACCTGAAAGAAATAAGTAACTGGGGGCATGTCTCCAGATGCTGTATTTTCCCTTGTCTTCTTATATTCCCTATTTCTGCTTCCTGACTGTCACAAGGTGAGTAGCTTCTACCATACATGCTCCAACCACTATGACATATTATCTCACAAAGGGTTCAGAATCCACAGAGCCAAGGGGCTACAGACAAAAACCTCTAAAAGCATGATTCAGAATAAATCTTTCTTCTTTTAAGTTGTTGGCTTGTATTTTTGGTTATAGTACCAATAAAATACCTTATACATCATTCTCTGTTTAGGTACTAGTTACTCAGACTGCTGTTCTGTGCTGGGGCCACTTCTAGTGCCGCATGAAGTTGAATGTAAAAATAATTGACTAATTTGTTCTATGAAGGAAAGGAGTGTGGGCAAGCTTAACGTTTCAGATATGTAGACAAAAAAGCAGCTTTAACTGTTAGAGATTAGTGCCATCAAAAAAAAACCTGTTACCCTGTACTAAGTAATAAAAAGTGTTTCTTCTGGATCAACATATGGAAGCTGATACAGCTGTAGTCCAAGGGAGACAGACTATGGATCAAGTTGGCAGGAAATTTTGGCAATATCATCCACATGGTATAAATCATGCAGGAGTGAGGAGAACATGGAGCACAGATAAGGTCAGGTTCTGTGTGTTAGGGATGGAATACCTGTGAAGAGGTCCATGGATATCAATGAATGAATCTGGGAATATGACACTTAAGCTTCATTGGAGGCCCCAACACATTCGTAATGCCAAGAACACGAGACATCTTCCAAGAGGGCTGGAAGCACGGGGTAGAACTGGAATAAGCCTGAGAATGAAACTGTGTGGACTGTAGGTGGTATAACTAGAGGGACAGAGCTACCCAAACCCTTTGGAACCAAGACAATTCCATCAAATCCCTAGATACAGGGCATGGAGCTATATGATTTGATTTTTTTTTCATTTTTGAGTTTGGTCACAATTTGGCATGATTGTTTTATGCCCCAATAATTCTATATAGGAATAAGAATATTTGTTCTGTGACATTATATATTGGACTTATGTACCATGTTTTTGGTTTTGTTTTGTTTTATTTTTGCATTAATATCTTTATTATGGCATAATGCAGTACTTTATACAGTAACTCATTTGCATGTAAAAACATTTTATGTACAACTGCAGGAGAAATAATACACAGATAGCTTGAACATAAAAACAGGTTATAATTCAAAAGTCCAGGGTTATTCAAAACTGGAAAATATTTTCTCTGTAGAAAATAGTAAAAATGATAACATTTCCCAATAAGCCCTTTTAAGCTAAATAATAGCTGAACTATACTTATAAATATTGATTAGATTCTGGGATACAGAAGAAACCTATCTTCATCTGTTCAGAGAGCTATGTTTTACTTAAGTTGTGTAAGTGAGATTCCTATTCATCTNCCCNNTCNCTGTTNGATTTANNGNAGACATTTTTCTATAGGCTAATCCATAATCTAAAAAGATTTTAGATTATTTTAGATGCCTGTCAACTAAAGAATGGATTAAGAAAATATGGTACATATACACAATGGAGTACTACTCAGCAGAGAAAAACAATGACCATATGAAATTTGCAAGCAAATGGATGGAACTAGAAAATATCATCCTGAGTGAGGTAACCCGGACTCAGAAGGACAAACATGATATGTACTCACTCATAAGTGGATACTAGATGTAAAGCAAAGGATAACCATACTACAATCCACAGTTCCAGGGAGGCTACCTAGCAGGGAAGACTCTAGGATGAATGTGGCTTATAATAAGTTTTGGTTTTGCCCAATCACTGGGCATGCTTTAGTGAAACATTTCACTATTAGGATAAGAATTTGTACCGTATCAAGCTGATGAAAGAATATGCTAGCTGTACTTTCAGGAGGGGAGGCTAAAATCTTTTTAGATTATGTTTTTGGTTTTATAGGGAATCACAGTAAAGAGACTTTGGAACTGTGATGAATATGAATATACAAATGAATGGATATGAGAAATTTTAAAGTTGGATTGTGTGAACTTTTATAGTATAAGGTAGCCATGACCTTATGGAGACAAGAGGTTTTGGGATTTATGGTGTAAAATGATGTGCTTGTGTGTCAGGTTGACAAGGGGTGTACTTGTGGGACTTGTGATGGCTAGTTTTCATTGTCAATGTAACATGACACAGAATTAGCTGGGAAAATAACCTCAGAGAATATCAGAGATCTGATATGTTATCTTAACTATGTTATTTGATGTGAGAGTACTGGACAACTTCATTCTTTGTTTGTGGGGTGTTGCTGGATTCTAAAGGCTCCCTTGGGGGAAGGGGATGAGAAGGTGGGGTACCAATGACACAAATACTGGAAGTCAGTTGAAGGCAAATCATGGGGAAGATCTTAGATACCCTCCTCCCAGCACCCAGTCTATGTTGCAATCTGGTGGAATTGCGTGGTCATCCCTCATTGGCTGGTAGTGACCAGGAATTCTGACAGCGCCTATTGCCAAGCCCTCAGGCAGACTCCAAGTTGGCTCATAAGGAGTATGTTGGCAACTGCTCTGAGCCAATTTCCTCAACCCTGTGGGCATGTCCTACTACAGTGAGGTACTAGACTGTATAAGAGAGGAGAAAGAAAGCTAAGGAATACTACGAGTGAATTGATTAATTTCTACCTATTCTTGACTAGGGATGTGATGTGATTAGCTGTGAAGTTCCTTCTGCCTTTCTTTGATATTATAAATGACAAGAATAGAATTTGTCCTACTAATGAATGGAATAGTATTCCAATTTGTATATCTGTCACATTTTTAAAAATCAGTTAGTTGACAGTTAAATTATTTCCATTTCTTGGCTATTATGAATATTAGGGTCCAGATAGTTTTTTCAACATACTGAATTTATTTTTTCATATGTGTGTATTATGATAGTTGAATCAGAGTAGTTCTATTTTAATTTTATTGGGCAAAATAAGTCTAGATTAATTTACATTGCCACCACAATTGGACAATGGTACCCATTTTCATATTCTAGGGAGCACTTTCATATTTCTAATAATATCCATGCTTCTTAAAATGAATTAATCATCTTCATGTGGTTTGATTTGCATTTTCATGTTGACTAGTATAGTGAACATTTTTTTCAATATATTTTTGTCCATTTGTAAGTCTTTTTTTGATAAAAAGTTTAATTCTATTACCCATTTTTAATTTGGTTATTTGGTTTAATGCTACTGAGTTTTCAGAGATCTGCTATATTCTAGATATTAATCAAGTTATGGTTTAAATAAAAAGTGTCCACAAATGACTCATATTGAAGGTTGGCTCTCCAGTGCATCTAAGTTCAGAGGTTTGACCTTGAGAGATGGTTGTATTATGAGGGCTATAACCATTGAGAATTCATTGATGAATAGGATATTAGGAGTTGGGACATAGTTGAAAGCAGTAGATCACTAAGGTCATGACAACAAATTCAGTTCAGACTTTTCCTGCCATCGTAGAAGAAACCCCTTCTCAGAACAATTAAATAACCAAATGTAAAAAACCATACTGCTCAGGGTGATTGAACAGCTGTAGTAGAAAGAACAGGAAATTCAGGAGAAACTACAAAGCAAATTTTTTCACAAACTTCTATAAATGAACAAAGACCTAAATTATAAATATGAATAAATGACGTCTTCTTGGATGGTCTATTGGACACTGGTGCTGACGTTACTATAATTGCACCAGAATTTTGGCATCCAAATTGGCCTCTTCAGGAGGTAAATGTTCAGTTATTAGGGATTGGAACATTATCTCAAGTGAAACAGCACAAGATGGCTAGAATGTATAGGACCAGAAGGACAGAGAGGAAAAATAAAGCCATATGTGGCTAATATAGCTATGAATTTATGGGGACATGATCTATTACAACAATGGACTGCCCAGATTAATATTCTTCCAACCTCAGAAACAAATTACAAACTTATACCTGTTTCTGAGAGAAATATTAGGAGGCATTATTATAAAGAGCAGTTACTGGCCATCCAGATTGTACAAGAACAGGGCACAACTACTGATCTTTCAAAGATACCACCAACTCTACCTTTAAAATGGTTGACAGGCAAGCCTGTAGGGATTCAGCAATGGTCTTTAACAATAGAGAAATTGCAGGCTTTAGAAGGGCTGGTACAAGAGCAGTTAAATGCTCAACATATTGAAGAATCAACAAGCCCTTGGAATTCTCCTGTATTTGTTATTAAAAAGAAATCTGGTAAATGGAGAATGGTGACAGACCTAAGAGCAATTAACAAGGTAGTTCAGCCAATGGGCCCTCTACAATCTGGTATTCCATTGCCTACTTGTTACCTAAAGGATGGCCTCTTATTTTTATACCCTTACAAGAAAAAAGACAAAGAAAGATTTGCCTTCACGGTGCCTATTTATAATAATTCTCAATCGGTTAAAAGATATCAATGGAGGGTTCTACCACAGGGAATGTTAAATAGCCCAACCCTGTGCCAATATTTTATAAGACAGCCATTGGAAGTAATACGTAAACAATTTCTTAAATCTATAATTTATCATTACATGGATGATATTTTACTAGCTGATTCAAATGCAGATAACTTAGAAAGAATGTTTGAAGAAGTAAAGAAAATTTTGCCTTTTTGGGGATTACAAATTGCTCCTGAAAAGATACAAAGAGGAGATTCTATTAATTGTTTAGGATATAAAATAGGTCTACAAAAAATTAGATCTCAAAAGTTGCATATTAGGAAAGATCGATTATGGACTCTTAATGACTTTAAAAGATTATTCGGAAATAATTTCCATCTATGAATTGATATTGTATATAGTTATTGTACTTCTTCTATATAGTTTTTTATATTAGTTATAACTTTTTAAAATTTTTTTATTTTTATTAGACAAAGAGGGGAAATGTGGTAGTATTTTATCTATGTCCCCCAATAAATTTTATCTGAGGATCAGAGGAACAAGATCAACTGCTAGTCTCACAAAATTCGCACATACCCTTAATCCTATCACTTAGCAAGCAAGGTCTGTCTGGATCTCTATGAGTTCCAGGTCACACTAGGAACAGAGTCAAGCATAGAGACACATGCCTTTAATCCCAACATCAACCATAGAATTCTGGAGGTCTATACAGACAGACAGAAAGTGATGTAGCTAGGTTGAGAGAGCCAATGGGAGAACAGAACAGAAAGGAATATAAGCGTGGAGGTAAAGAAGACAGACACTCTCTCTTTTGGAGGCAGCAGCATTAGTGAGGTGAGGCTGGTAGCTGTTCCTAATTCCTCTGATCTCTGTCAGACTTTTACCCCTATCCCTGACCCCGTGTTTTATTTAACAAGACCATTTAGAAAATTTTTCTTACAGTACGTGATTATGTAGTACTGAAGATTGAGCCCAAAGCTTGATTCATGGTAGGTAATCATTCTACCAGTTGAGCCACATACCCAGTGCTAATTTTTTTCATAAGTGTCTATAATTTTCATTGTACAGACCTTTCACTTCTTTGGTCATATATATTTCTTGTTCTAACTATTAAAAAGGCATTTCTTTCTGGATTACTATTTCAGATAATTTGTTATTGTCATGTAACAAGGCTACAGATTGTTTTATCCTGCAGTTTTGTTTAGTTTAATTCTTTTATTAATTCTTACCATTTGGGGCAAAGTCTTGTGTGTTCTTATTTATGAAAAATCATGTAATCTGCTCACTGTGATTTTCTATTCTATGGCTGTGACTTCATTTATTAACTATTTCCAGTGCTGATGGACATTAAGACTGTTTTTATTTTAGAATTTTATTTTCTCCTACTCTTTTCTAAATGTATTTATTTTCTCACCATCAACATCTTAACCCGTATTTTACAGAAAAGAAGTATTCTGAAAAGAACCAGACTTCTTATCAGTCAGAGCCAGACTATCACACAACACATGGCCAATGAAAGAGGCCTCTCTTGGTCTTATATTCTAGGCTATTATATTCTGTCTCAAAAATAATGTAGAGGTCTTCCCAACCCAAAGAGTCACAGCTGCCAATTGCCCCAGGAAATGGGGGCAGTCTATATCATGAAGTCTGAAGAATTGGAATTAAAAGTGACCAGGCTATGAAAGGGACCCAAATTTTGGGTTACAACCCCAACTACTACTCCCTTTTGCACATGTACATATAGAGAAAAGGGTTTAATAAGATCAGGGACAGGTAAGGCTTGAGTGGAGGTAAGTGCCTCCAGGGCCTGTGTATTTTCAGGGATCCAATCTACTGGCTCTTTGGTTCCATGGAAACCTTATGGGGATATTGAATATCAGTTTGAAGTGGGGAATCCAGATTTACTAAATCTTGGTATGCTTAAGAAGGTCTTTATTTGTTTTATGGCTGGCATTGTCATTGATAAAATGAGATCCCTGAAATGACTGGAAAGGCTCCTCGTGCCTGGGATTATTGTAAATCCCAGGAACTAGATCTTTGAGAAAGAGATTTGGGTATTTGAAAGAGAAACTTTCTATCTACATGTAGCCAGTTCTTTAAGTTAGAACAGTGCTTTGATCTGAAGTGGGTTTGATAGGAGGATGAATATTATTTTAATTCATTGTATGAATTAATAAAACATTATTTAAATAAATGAAAATAAATAAAATGTGTACATTCAGAAGTAGGCTACTCCCAGAGAAAATTTTAGGAACTGAGAAATCTTTGTCTAGGGCTTAGCTGTAGAGGTTGGCGCTAGCCCAAAACTCTGGAGTAAGTTGGTAAAGGAAAGCTACCGAGTAACCTGAGTGGAGAGGTCTTGCCATTGGAAAACAAATAGTAACTGAGAGTCATGGTGGACAGAAATACAAAAGAAAGCATTCTTCAGATCTGACACTAAGAGCCAGAAATTATTGGAGGGTGTATGCCCCAAGAGAGTATAAGGCTATCTATTGGGTAGATCAGGACAACAGCCTGGTTTATGTCCCTTGGATCCCAGACCATCCTCTAAGGTCCATTGTCATTGTAATTTGTAAGTTAGAATAAAGTGATGGGCTTCATTGTGGTATTTTCAAGCACATACGTCCTTATACTTTATTCTCATTCAGCCGAACAATTGTGTCAATGTGACAAGTAAAATTATTGATCAAAAATAATAAAGTGGAATGTAACATGGATAAATGCCAAAGTGAATGGATAAGCTAAAATAATTCACTCAAGTAGAAGATAGAGAACCTAACTTACCAATGACTTGATGGAAAAAGTTCTGGATTTCTTCAATGGCTACTCATTTGTTCAGTTGCTTTTAAGTTTGGCATGAGCTAACTATGGTATATGTGTGACCATGGAAAAGCACTTGTACGTGATGATAATGATATGTAGACTAATTGTGTGAAGCTTGAGCTTTGGAGTCAGAGGTAGGTTCATGTCCCACTTACATTTTCAAGTAATGATATCTTAGATAATTTATTTTTCAGTCATGTTTCAACTTCTTCACACTTAACTTTTAGCACTAATAGCACACATTTTATAGTAACATTGGGTGATTAAATGAATAATACATATATGTGCTAAATACTACATATGACATAATACTCAAAGTTTTCAACCATTAATAATTAGGTTCTGGCCTTTAAAAACAACTGTACAAACAAAAATGAAAAAAATTGAAAATTTTAAATAACTAAATAATTGTTTATGTGTCTGTGATAGGAAATAGTACACTAACATGAAAGACAATGGCTGGAATTATAAAAGGACTGAAGACCATATCAATAAATAAAGGCTTAAGAAACACTATACAGTGTGTAAAAGAGCAAATGAGTAAGATATAGTATACATTCTGTAAATTCCCTTATGCCTTTTCTGTGTGGTTCTCTTAGGACTAATCAAGGTCAAAGTGTAGAATGTGGAAGTTCTAAGAGGCATATTATAGCACAATGTAAATAAGAAAAATGTTGCAGCAAGAGTATCTCATAGGATGCCTTACAAAATACAATATATATACAGAATATATACAGAAGACAGAAGATAGTGGCAGTTTTCCGAGACCACTTTGACTGTGAGATTTGACAATATTCAAGTTTGGAAGCAAGAATCTGTGAATCCCACCAGGCCAAATAACATAAAGGATTCCATATGTGCAAAGAACCTACTGTTGTACTCTATTAATTTCAATGTCTGTCCTGTCTTTCTCTTCATCCATTGTAAAGCCATTCCAGATCAAATCTTCAATTGAGTATGAAAGAACAAGCAAGGCACAGTGGCTCATGCCCACAATTCCATTACTTTGGACTGAGTCAGAAGGATGGTCATGAATTTAAGGTCAGCCTAGGCTACATCACAAGTTTTAAAGCAGTCTAAGCTACAATGTGGAAGTCCCATCTCATTTTTTTTTTAAATATGAAAATGAAAGAACATCAGTTCACAATCCTTTCCTACGCTCTAAGGGGTGATTATTGACTCCGGTATTCTTTTCATTTTCTTCTTTCTTGACTCTTGTCCTCTGATATCTGTACCTACAGAGCAAATAAATGCCTTTAAATGGAAAGAATAATGGCATTTCTCCCCAATTAAAACCAAGAAATAATTATTGAGGCTACGTTTGTCTGGATTTGCATCTGAATGTCGAGAAGAGGGTGAGGCAAGGGGACCTTCAGGGAAGTAAAACTACATAGATCAGCAGTGATTATGGGCAGTAGTTGGATCACAATGCAAAATCTCTACTGAAATAGAGAAATAATGCCCTCCAATAACAAAAAGTATCATATCAGAAGTGGATCCTCTGGATAAAATAGCATAGCTACAAAAGGATGGCACAGCTAGGAGCCTATGGAGGATGCTGACAAGTTGTAGCCTAGAAAGTTGACATGATATCTTACTGGTACATGACCATATCCACCCATTTACCCATTATCTTTCACTGCTTCTGTCCTACAATGGCAGGTTTATGTATTTATCGTAGAAAACAGGTATCTCATAAAGTTTAAAATGCTTGCTATCTGGCTTTTTATGTAAAGAGCTTCCTGACTCAGGTAATCAGCACTATTCTACAAAACAGGGGGAACTGAAGGCATATACAAGACAATGAACAGGAATATGGAAGGAGTTCTAGGATTTCCTTGATTTTTAAACTCATCTATTTTTACTTCTCTTTTGTGTATATTTTGTATTGTATATATGATAGCTCAACTTTGTTTTCAATTTGACACACCTGGAAAGAAGAACTCAAATTAGATAATTACCTCTATCAGACAGGCATGTAGGCATGCCTGCAGCATTTTCTTGATTGCTAATTGATGTGGCCATTGCCATTCTCAGACAGGTGTGCCTGCACTCTGTCAGAAAGGTAGCTGAGGATATCATGGAAGTCAAGCCAGTAAGCAACCTTCTTCCATGGAATCTGTCTCCATCCCTGTCTTGAGTTTCTTCTCTGACTTCCTTTGATGATGGACTGTAACCTGTAAGCTGAATAAATTCGATCCTCCCCAAGTTGCATTTTGGTCAGTATTTTATCACAAAAACAGAGAACAAAATTAGAAGAGTTTATATTTATACTATCAGGCGTCATTGAGGAAGAGGGGGTGGGAAGATTGTGAGATCCAGGGTAGTAGATAATCACAAGGAAACATCCTCTGCACACAGCAGAGCAACTCCACATATGAACTCCTAGGAGTTCTGGCAGCATGCAGAAAGCCTGTGCAAGCCAATGTCAGACCAATTCCCAGCATGAAGAGTGGATGGAGTTTGGGTACACAATCCTACCCCCTAGCTGTGGAGCCATTGTCAATTGCTAAGTTTTCTCAAAGAGTGTAGCCCATGGTAAGTCTACTGCATTCAAGAGGAAGACCACATAACCAAGAAAATTTGGGCCTCACAAATTGGTCTTGAGGGTGGGTAGGGGACAGGGGCTTGGATCTGGAAAGAGCTTGAGGATGGGGTAAATATTATCAAGACATGTTGTATAAAATGCTGAAAGAATGAGTAAAAGAAAAAAAACTGTTTATGATAGTGCTTAGAATAAAACCTGGTGCATACTATGTCTTTATAAATGTCAGTTAATTTTACTATGGACATTCATTTAACCAATTTAAATAATTTGATAGTCTCTGTAATCTGCCACTGGCATTGTCAGTAATTGAAAAATAATTCATGTGTGCATGCTAAAAATTTCAAACAGCATATGAACAATCAAATATACGTTCAAAGCCCAGGACTAATATCTAGCACAGTATTGCCTTGGGCAAGTCACTTAACTTCTCTGTTTCTTAGTTTCATTATCTGTGATATGAGTTATACCATCCCCAGCTTTATAGAGTTGTTGTGGGACAGCACTACAATGTGCAAATCACTCAGAACACTACTTTGCTCTAGGTTAAGTACTATGTAATTGTGTTTGTTTTCACATACCTTTTGTATTTTCCTGTGAATTGTTCTTTTTATTTGCTTTCCCCAGCTTTTATAGGGTATGATCCAGTTTTGGGACTTGTAAAAACCCTTTGTTGAGAGAATTGCTAAGCCTAGCATGGTGATTCATTCCTATAATCTCAGCACTGGACAGCTGAGGCAGGAGGATCACAAGTTCAAGACTATTCTGGAATACATAGTGAAACTGTGTAAGGAGAGGGGTCTTTCTTCATCTGATGTAGTTTCATTAATATGGCAATCCCCGGTTGTATCTAATTATTCTCATAGCATTCATTTTTTCCATGAAGAACTTTTAAATGGTATAGTCTTGCCTTTAGGGCTTCAAGAATTTGAGTCATGCTTCAAAAGACCTTCTGTATGTCAAAATGTTTATTTTTAAGTTTCTTTGTTGTTGTTGTTGTTTTTAAATCTATCCCCTTTGGTATATCTAGATTTTGTGGCATAAGAAATAAAATAGCACTCTCCCTTTCTTTCTTTTACAAATGTCTTGGCAGCTGCTTTAGTGCTATTGATTGACTATTTCTCATATGAGCTGAAACCCCTGCTATCCACCAGTTGACTGATGTTCTATTTTTCTTCAGCCTCAAATACTGCATGGCCCAGCCCCAATTCATCTCACTCTCATATTTATTCTGCTTTTGACATGAACAGAAGGTGACTTGGGCAGGCACATTACTGAGGCAAGCTAGTCTCCCTCGTGAATGAAAAACAGACTGAGGAAAGTATGAAGTTCAGCTTATCTCTAAAGGTATCATCAATGAATAGTCAATTGAAGTTGATAAAACAACTTTCTATTGAAGAATGTATAGGAAATACTTTCCTACCTAATACTGATTGCATTATGCGGGCATACCCTATAGTTTATTTTTTCTGAATTATAGTATATCCATGCTGACACTTCTCAGATATACATTTATTTTCACTTAAGTAAAGTTTTATATATGGAATTATTAAATCGAGTGGTATAAATTTTTAAAATTTTCATTGAAATATCATATATATAGCTTGAGACTTTTTCAAGGCACAGGTGCCCAAAAAGTCAATCTCTGTATCTGGAAATAGTGTTACCAGCAGCTCAGAGGCTTTCCTAATGCTCCTTTCAACCATTGCTTCCTCTCAAGGACTTTCACCATTATGGCTTATAACATACATTACTTTTGCCAGAGTTTTAAATTTTATGTTTGTTCAGAGTCTATGTTATTGTTTTGTTTCTTGTCCTTTTCATTCATGATAGCATTAGAGGTCTGCATCCTGTCTGGGGTTGCATTTATAGGCAACACCTTCTAATTGCTATGTAGTAGTCCATGTATGAATATATCACAGTTATTTTTCCTTTTAAAGTTAACAGCCTTATGGTATTTTAAAGTATTCTTTGTGTTGCTTCTATGAACACTCTCACACATGCATTTCTGTTGGGTATGTGCTTAAGAGGAGGTGTACACCTTAGGAATTACTATTGTGTACGTACCATGGAAGTTTCTAGGTTCAAGGGTATGCAGGCATGAGGTATTTATGTATCTTTAAACTAATCTGGGTTCTAGAAATACATGTTTGTAATGGTGGAAAAATCATTGTTATTATGTGACAGACTCTCACCTTCAAAGTTAATGTTTATAATAATCCCATGGGCTCAAAATTGATGTTATTATTTTATTTATGAGAAAAGAGCGACTCTTAAATCATCATCCAAGATAAGAGTTAAAAAAATTAAAAAGCCCGGAGTTTTCTGACTTCAAATAGTACACTGCTTCTATTCTACCTCCTAGATTGTTTGCCTAGAGCTGTAGTAACAAAATACAGTATACAGCATGACAAGAAAAAGAAATGAAGCAAGAAAAATGTGTTGCCCTGTGGATATACAGGCTACAAATCTGAAATAAAGATATTGGCAAGGTCAAGCTTTCTCCTCCCCTAGCTTCTAGCTCTTATTGACAATCTTTGATGTTGTATGTATAACTACATCATGCCAAGTCTGTTTCCATCATCACATGGCTGTCTTCCCTTTGTACATCTGTGTATTCACACAGTGGTCTTTCCTCTGTATTTGTCTGTCTGTGTCTCTTCTTTCCATAAGGATACTTAACACATTAGATTGTGCGGCTGTCATAACCCACTGTGATCTCATCTCAAGTTGATTACTTTGGCAAAGATTTTGTTATTATTTGAATGCCCCTTCTAAATTCATGCTGACACCTATTCCCCATCATGAGAGTATTGGGAGATGGGGCCTTTATAAGTTAATTAAGTCCTCAGGGTTCCACTCTCATGAATGGATTGATGCCCTTGTCATTGGGCATGGGGGTTAGATAGTTATTGTAGGAGTAATTTCTTATAAAAAATGAGCTTCCTTCTGGAGTGTTCTATTGCTTCTACCCCTTCTCTTGCATGTTCATTTGCCATGTAATATCCTCTGCCATGATTTGATGAAGCACGAAGGCTCTCCTCAGAGGCAGTCATTAAATCTTTTATTTTCCAGCCTCCAGAACTGTGAGCAAGAAATTTTTTTTCTTTATAAATTGCCTAAGCTGTAGATTTGTCATAGCAGTAAAATAAATAAAATAGACTAAGACTTTATTTCTTAAAATTGATTACATTCAAAGATATCATGGACTAGGAATTCAGTGTAGCTCTGGGGGCAGGGGAGCACAATTTAGCCCTTAATAACTTCCTATCTCATTTTGACCCCTTCATAGTGACCAAAAGGACACTATGGTGTCTAAAATGAACTTTCATTTTTTGTAGTGCTTGTGCCTATGGCATACATACCTATGAGCCTTTACATGACTTGCCAGAACAATGCCATAATTGCCAGGCTAATACTCCTTCTACCTTGTAGAATTTGCAAAACAAACACCTATCACACACTATGATAGTGTGACTAGAGGCATGCATTCTTCTATTCACTATTATGAAGGTGTCAAGCAAGGCCCAGATTGAGGGAGATTATGACTATTTGCTTATTTCTTCAGATGCCCCACATTATGATAGAAACATTGCATTTTTATTGTTGGCAAAGTAGGCCAGTCATATTCTGCTATATTTCCTCTCACTGGGAGTCGATTTTTTCAAAACCCCCAGCAAACTGATGATCAGTACTTGTGTTTTTAATGAATACCTGCCAAGGGCCACACACTATCGTAGAGATTTGGTACACATCATCTAATCCTTAGCACAAGCTTTAAGGTGGGCAGTCATACAAGAGCCTCCTTTGAATTAGTCCCATTGGTGAAAGGTGGGCAATAGTACTTGGTGGACAGTGGGACCCGACAGAAGAAGGCGCATGTCAGTGATAAATGTTCCATGTCATTTCAGCCCATCTTGATGTCAAGAATACAATTAGAGGCTGAGAAATCTAAAAGACCTTTACTTTATACATTGAATTCTAGGGACAAACTAGAGTCTGGGTGTCAGATCTGACTTCTCAGTTAGATAAACTTGCTACAAGTAGTTAAAATCATAAAGGGTGTATGATCCAAACCTCTTTTCAGAGAGTGAGCACAACTTAGAGATGAGCTAATATGAAATGAGGCCCCTCAAAAAGTTAGCTGGAAAGCAGTATCCTTACTTTAGTCAAAAGCATAGGCAACTCGAAGTCATAAAGCCAAATAACACCAATTCCAATTATATAGATAGAAAAGTGACAGGAAAAGGTAGCTCAATAAAAATTGAATCTTAGTATCCATAAGTCTTGAACAGAGAGGTCACTAACTAGTGACCAATAATTTGATTCTGACTCACAGATATTCACTTATCCTAAATACAATTAAATTTATGTTATATAGTAAAACCAGAGAATTTTTAAAATGAAGGTTCATGTTTCTGGATGACTTTAAAAATTAATTAAGTACATATTGCAGCACAAATCAATTTCAGCTACTCTTTAAAAAGCAGAGTCTTTCTGATCTTCCACAATCTTTCCCGAGTTGATTTTTCATCACCTTTTGATGTTATTTGTGGCATTTAAGTGTTTGATATTTTATGAATTTTTGACTGAGAAAGAGTTGGATTCAGACCAGACCCTAGTCTCTACTACAAAACACCAGAGTAAAGAGGCCACTTATGTGGAACTGAAATGATACGTTCTAAAATTGATTATGATGATGGCTACCTGATATGAATAAACCAGAAATCATTGCATGTGTGCTTTGAATGGCTAAAATATACAGTGTTTCATATTTCAAAAATCTGTTCACAATTCACACCTGACATTGGACTAGGGAAGCAAATGCATATAATGAATGAAGTTCTCAGAATTATTTCTATGTCTTCTAGAAAGCCTCCACTATTGTACTATTAGGTAGACAACATGTTTATATTCTGGTTCAAAACACAAAACAATAAAGAATAAAAGCAGTTCATACTTACAAAGAAGAGAAAATGGAATAATTTCTGCAAAGCATATAGTATAGTTCCTCTGTCAGGGAAAGCAGTTGGTAACTACTAGGTATTATTGGTTGCTAGGTACAAAAGAGAATTAACCCTTAGCCTAAATAAATTGAGATTATGCAACTGACTAGTACCCTGAACCCTCAAGCAGTTCCTTTTAGGGCTTATCCAAATGTCTAATGAGGTATAAATCACTATTTACACTCAGACAAGGTTCTAGAGCCTCAGAGTCTCTTAGCGATTAAGAAGAAAAGTACTATACAACTGCTAGAGTACCTTGAGATGCAGAAGCATCTGTCTTGTCCAAACTGTGTGATGTATAGATTCTCTACAAGAAGAGATCTACCTTTCAAATTTCCTTCCAGTTTAAAGGACATTATCCTTTTTTGAGACAGTTCTTATAACCCAAATTGATGTTGAACTCACTATGTATCTGAAGATGACCTTGAACTACAGATCATCCTCCCTCCATCTACAAAGTGCTGACTTTATGGGAGAGGGGGCATGCACCACTGCATCTGTTTTAGGACACTGTTTATTATGTTTTAGTTTTTATCATATATGAAGGAAGAATAATGGAGTTTATCTTGGTTACATTACAGACTAAATAAAAACTATAGCACGAAGAAATCATGGAATGAAACAAACTTCCATAAGAAGTATGTTTATTGACAGATCTATGGCACTAACCAAGTAAAAGCTGTGTGTCCATCAGAAATGTAGGGGGACTAGGACACATCTTATAACAAGAGAGGGGATGGTTATAGTTTTAGACTTTTTGACCTTATGACGACTCCCCAGAGAAAAGTCAAACCCTTGGTAATCAGAACAGATGTGGCCCTGACTACCATTTTTCCTGAAAGAAAAAGACCTTGTGGCAAAAAAAAAATCATCAAACCCATGTCCTTATCCTGTTACAGGATGTAAACCGTCAGTTTCCTTGGATTACTGAGTAGGGCTCCAAAGCAGAAAAAAATCACATTCACAGCTAAGAATGGGAACATTGTTTTTGTTTTGTTGTATTGTGTTGTGAAGAGCTAAGCTAAGCACTAAGAGTGTGAATAGGTGGCTATGATTTTTTTCTTCTTCTGAAGTTCTTGATGACTCTACTAAAATTCTAAGGAAGGATTAGAAATGGATTAACTCTGCTATATCTCTCTTTACCTCAGAGCAGTCTAGATCATTTCTTCTAAGTGACTGGAGACTATGGGATAATTAAGGCATTATGGCTGTGACATAGTTGACAACTGCTATGAGTTGGATTTGTTACTTGAGGATTCATGTACTATAGATTTGGTCCCCAGTGTGGTACTGTCAGGAGGTATTAAAACCCAGTGGAAGATCATTAGATCATTGGACCACTGCTCTTAGGATGGACTAGTTTAGTTCTTGTGGGATACTGTTATGAAAGTATCTCTGGATTTCTTGCCAGGTTATTTTTAAAGTTTATTACCTGTAATTTGTCATTATTTTATTTGCCAATAAAATAATGAATTTCCTGATGATCTTTGTATATATATATACATACCATTTGGCTTTGTTCTCTTTCTCTCCATCCATCCCCACTCACCTTACAGGTCTTCTTCTTCCTGAAGATTATCTCCCACTTTTGGCTTTCCTCTCGCATGAACTCCATTGCCAACTATTTTCTACCCTTTCCCCCTTCACTCACTTAGGATGTCTTCCTTCTCTCTCATACACCACTTTCTAATTTCAGGATCCATATCTCACCTCATATACATGTTTGTAAACATATATACAAATTTGAATGTATATACTGCATGAGAAAGTATGCAATATTTATTTGAGTCTGGCTTATTTTAACACAATGATTTTCAGTATATTATACTTTTTTGCAAATATTATAATTTCATTTTTCTTTACAGCTAAATATAATTCAATCTTGTATAATATTTTCTTTATCCATTCTTTTGTTGATGGACACTAAGAATAGTTTAATTTTCTAGCTATTGTGAATTAAACAGCAGTAATAAATATGGATATGCTAACATCTCACATTTGTTGTCTTTTGTTCTCTTGATGATAACTATTCCAAGTAGTATGAGATGAAATCACAAAGCAGTTTTAATGTACATTTCCCTGATGGCTAAATAGATAGATTTTTTTCAAGTATTTATTGGATATTTGTATTTCTTCTTTTGAGAACTGTCTATTCAAGTTATTATCTCATTTGTTGATTGGCTTTTTGATGTTCAATAAATGTAGTTCTTTATGTATTGTAGATATTGATCTCCTTTATGATATACAGATGACTAGATTTTTAAACAGTATTTTTATTATTTCTCTGAGAATTTCATACAGTTTAATTGTAGGAGTATTTTGTCATTATGGTTAGTTTTATTCATAGATATTATTTTTAGCTACTATGGATATTTCACTGATTTCTTAGCAAATGAATTACTGATACATTAGAAGCTACTGATTTTTGTATTTGATTTTGTAATCTGCTATATTGCTGAGAATGTTTATCAGATTCAAGAGCTTTCTGGTGTATATCTAAAGATATTTTAAGAATATGATCTTATTGCTTGAAAATAGGCATACTTTCACTTCTTCCTGTGCTATCTGTATTCTTTGCATTTCTGACTTTTGTTCTTTTGCCCAAGATAAACTATACATTATATTGAATAATAATTGCTCCTGATTTTGTAGGAAATGCTTTTAGATTTTCCCTATTTAGTGTAAAGTTGGGTATAGATTAATCATAAGTGCTATTTATTATGCTTTTGTATATTCTTTGATTCCTAGGTTTTTCATAATTATTATCATGAAGTGATATTGAACTTTTGTTGAAAGCCTTTTCTACAGCTATTAGTAGCATCATGTGATTTCTGTCCTTAAAGCAATTTGTGTGCTGTATTACATGTTTTGATTGGTGTATGTTGAACCATATTTACATAACTGTAATGAAACCAACTTGATCATGATGCATGGTTATCATAATGGTCCATCCATCCTTTCTTCCTTTCTTTCTTCCTTCTTTCCTTCCTTCCTTCTTCTCTAATATATTATATTGACTGCAGTTTCCCCTCCCTCCACTCCTGTCAGTTCAACCCCACCTTCCCTCTCCCACAGATCAACTCCTCCCCCATTTCCCTTCAGACAAAAGCAGGCAACCCAGGATATGAACCAAATAGGGCATAACAAGTTACAATAAGACTAGGCACAAACCCTCACATCGAGGATGGACAGGACAACCCAGTAGGAGGAAAAGAGTCCCAAAAGCATGCAAAAGAGTCAGAGACAGTCCCCCACTCCCACCTTTAGGAGTCCCACCAAGCTACTCAGCCATAAGGTATATGAAGAGCACCTAGCTCAGACCCATACAGGCTCCCTGATTGTCACTTCTGTCTCTGTGAGCCCCTATGAGCCCAACTAATTCTATAGTTTGGATTGTAACTATTTTATTGAGGATTTTTGTGCCTATGTTTATCAAGAAAATGGCTCTATAGTTGCTTTTTTTTTCTTTTTTTGTATCCTTATTTGATTTTGGTATCAGTCTAGTACTGGCTTCCATATAATGAGTTTATTTTATCCATTAATACATAGTGCACTATTTCATTTCAATTGACTACTTTTATGTGAAGTTTATTTTACCAGATATTAAAATAGTTACACCATTTTGTTTATGGATTTTCTTACTTTGTAAACCTTTTTGCATCTTTGGACTCAATCTCTGGGTGTGTTTACCAGTGAGGTATATTCTTGAAGCAAGAGATATCTTTTCAATCCACTCACTGAGTCAGTCTGCTTCTCTTTATTGGCTATTTGAGGCCATTTACACTTGAGATTGTTACTGAAAGATAGTTACTGATTTCTGTAATTGTGTGGTTTTTCTGGTTGGTTGGATTATTGTTTGTTCCTTTCTTTCTCCCTATTAGCATTAAGAGTTTACTGGTTTACTGTGTTGGACATGATGGATTTCTTTCCAGTTCTCCTTTGTTCACAGAGTACTCTCATGAAATTGATTCTTTCCTGTGTTCCTGACCTTAAGACTTTCTTTCCTCCTCCTTTGTGTATACTCTAGTATTCCTTTCAGAATTTTCTCTAGTGCTAGATTAGTGGTCTTGACCTGTGTGAGTACAGACTTGTTTTCAAGTATCCTTTTTCTCTTTCAAATTTAAGATGTAGCGTTGCTGAATATAGCAAACAGAAAGTACCAAAACTAATTCAGAATGTGCTATGAAGCTAAAAATTATTTGTTGTCAGCATAGTAAGTGAACAAGGTGAAGAAAGGATGCAGAGAAAAAGAAAAATGGGAGGAGAAGCAAAGATAAGTAACAGAAATGCAAAGGAAGGTGTAAATAATATTGTAGAGAAAAGAACAAGATATTCAAAGAAAAAAACAAAACAACACAAAATATTTTCCAGTGAGAAGGTTTAAAACATTAGCTATGTAAGAAATGTATTAAAAATAAAAGCATAAGCACTTTAAAAGAAACCATTAAAACAAAGAGAGATATTCCTGAAAGTAGAGTAGAATGAAAAAAGTGACACATATGGAGCAAAAAACAGTATAAAAATAAAATAAAAAAGAAAGAAAAGAAAGTGGCCCAATAATGAAAAATGTGTGAGAAAAAATTCATAAATATATGACTTGCAATAAAATATGTATTTTAAAAATATAATAAAGTAAAATTTCTGCTAAAAGTGTATTTAAAACATAAAACTTAGAAAAACAAAAAGCCCAAGTGTTGGAGCAACTTCTTCCTGAGTCTTTGGCAATTGATATTGCTGGTTATATGTAGAAGGGAGCATTTGTTGAACATGTGAACTCTTATTTTTTCTATGGTTTACTCTGATGTTGAATCTATATTGGATTTTTGTCCAATTTCCTCCACAGTTGTCTTCATTTTAGTAACTTCTCTTCTTTGCGTGCCATCTACCTCTGTTAACCACACTTAGCTTTACAAGTGTGATGTAGGCAGCTTTTCTAGCCCTCCTGCTACTGCCTGGACCATATTCCCTGGCATGGCTAATGTTCTACCTGGGGGATGTCTCCTAGGTGTGTAGGAAGTGCAAGAATTAACCACAGATCTGAGAGTTGTACCATGCTCACAGTACAACCATTACACAGAAATCTGTACAAGTGGAGGACCTATATCCATCCTTTCCAAATCCCTTCTTTTCCTTTGTACTTTTCACATATCTCATCATCATCTTTATGGAATTAAGAAGCATTTCCCCTTGTAAATAATTTGTTTTTTCTCATTCTGACTCTTCTCCTTTACTGTGTCATGTACAAAGCACATCTTATCTGGAAGTTAGTCTCTCTTATCCAAAAATTATTCTCAAGAGCATCTTATCCAGAAGTTAGTCTCAAGAGCATCTTAAGATGTTCTTGCCATGATGCTATCTGCCATGTTGTAATACATTCAAAGTGGTCCTCACCAGAGACCAAACAGAAGGATACTCCAACTTTGGTTTTCCATACTCCAAAACTATGAGATAAATAAGCCCCTTTCCATTATAAAGCACTCAGTTTTTTTAAGGTTTACTTGTTTATTTAAAGTTTTTTTTTCATTTTACATACCACCCACTGTTCCCCCTCCCTCCTCTCCTGCTCTCCCTCACCTCCCCCCATCTCACACCCCCCATAGGGGGTAAGGCCTCCCTTGGGTATTCAACATAGACTGGCATACCAAGTTGGGGCAGGCCCAAGCCCCTCCCCGCTGTATCATGGCTGAGTAAGGCACCATAGGGAATGGGCTCTAAAAAAGCCAGTTCATGTACTTGGGATGAGTCCTGGTCCAATTGCCAGGAGACTCACAAACAGAATAAGTCAGACGTTTGTCACCCTCTTTCAAGAGTTCTAGTGCAGTCCCATGCAGGCTCCCCAGCTGTCAGTCTAGAGTCCGTGTGCTCCCACTAGCTTGGGTCAGCTGTCTCTGTGGTTTTTCCCATCATGGTCTTGTCCCCCCTTATTCTTATAGTCCCCTCCACCCCCTATTCAACTGAACTCCAGGAGCTTGGCCAAGTGCTTCGCTGTGGGTCTCTGCATCTGCTTCCATCAGTTGCTGGACATAGGTTCTATGATGACAATTAGGGTAGTCACTGATCCACTCAGATTTTTTTTTATAGCAATAGAAAATGAACTAATAAAATGGATCATATATTTGAACTGGGGACACATTTATTTAGCTCAAGTTGAGTCTGTGAGTACTGAAGCTTGAGTGAAAGCTGACTCCCAATGCTCGCCAATATTGTCTTCCATTAGAGCTGGAGAACTCTAGAAACTCTAACTGGAGACTAAAGAAACAGTCACCATAAATTTCTTCTGACACATTTTGTTATGCCAAGAGACATTTCAATCTGTAGTGATCAAAGAAAGAAGTGGAAAGAGATGGAATAATGTGGAAGTATTTATGAAACCAAACAGGAAGAGGTGCCCGGGTCATTTGTTAGGCAGTAGAGGCAGAGTGCTTAAGAGCATGAACTGTAGAATCAAACAGACCTAATTTACATTCTGCCTCTGCCATGGTATTTTGAGACAAGTTTGACGTGAGATGAAATAAAACGAAACAAAAACTTGTGTAGTCTTCATAATAAGAAAATGAGAAAGAGCATATTGATGGTGATGTTGTTCTCTATGCTGTGAATATGTGTTGCTCTGATTGGTTGATACATAAAGCTGTTGGCCAATGGTGAGGCAGAGTAAGGTTAGGTGGGACATTCTAACTAGAGAGTGAGGAAGAAGAAAGAGAGCTGAGCAGACACTGCTAGGCGCCACCAGGAGAAATAAGATATAACAGTACCGGTAAGCCACAGGCCATGTGGCAAAGCATAGATTAATAGAAATGGGTTAATTTAAGATGTAAGAGCTACCTAATGAGAAGCCTGAGCCATTAGACCATAGTTTAAACATAATATAAGCCTCTGTATGTTTACTTGGGTCTGAGCGGTCAAAGGAGCCGGGTAGGACTGGACAAAACTTTCTCCTACAGCATATAGCACATTACCTGTTAAATAAGTGGACTTAAAATCCCCTCCTTTGTACCCCATTGTATTTTTATTGCAATGTGATAGATATCAAACCAGAAATATTTTAGTAAGCTCATGACTTGTAAGGATTGTACCAATTTTTATATCACCAACACAAGAATGGACACATAGTTGGTGTTCATTCAAGTGTGTGGACTAGAACTCAGTTTGCCAAAGGACTTATCAACAGCCATTCTATTTCACAATATGAGGCCATAGGAAAAATATAATTTACATAAAACACTAAATATGATGGATAGTTTTTAAAATGAATGTAACAGATTAGTAATCAAGAATTAGTACTGTAAAGTTTAAATAAAGAGTTATTCTATCCAAATACTATTTAACTTTTTAATTATTGACTGTGAAAGAAGATATAGTTAACATTTTATAGATGAATACACTGAGGCTTTGATAGGTAAAATTGTTTGCCCAAAGTCATAGAGCAATATCAAAGGAAAACAGCAGGATACTGAGTCAACGAGCCTAAAAGGATATTCCTCCACACTTGTAACCAACATTCTTTACATCCTCATTTTCAGAAAGCTATTCAAGAACATAAAAATATGCACTTGGAGTTGAATATCCAAAATAATGAATTTTTTAACTCACAAAATCCATTCCAAATGTAAGTGACATACTGGATCCAAGGCAGTAACTCTGTGCTGGAGTTTCTTTTCTTTGTTTGGTTTGGTGTACTTATTTGGTTTGGTGTATTTATTTGTTTGGTTTGGTATATTTGTTTTGGCGTATTTGTTTGGTTTGGAGTATTTGTTTGGTTTGGTATATTTATTTTCTGTTATGATCGTTATCAGCAGAGAATGGGTATTTGTGTGGAACTGAAGAGGAGAATGGAAAAAACATCCCTAATGAGCTAAGAAATAAACGAACTAAACCAAGAGGTCAAGACAGCACAGAATGGAGAGTTCAGTGATCAGTATGAAATTTGTAGAGTTTAAGATTGTTGGTTCAATGCAATATGAGCCTCACCTAGATATCAACAGGATGTTATGATGAAAGTTCAAAATTTCTCTTTCGTTATTTATTTTTTAAAATAGAGGGTCTCAGGTAAACCAGACTAGCCTCAGACTTACTATATAGCCAAGCATGACCTTGAACTTCTTTCTTTAAAAAAATTCCCCTTTTATTAAACATAGATTCTGTTCTCATGCAGCATAATCAGAAGTTCTCAATAAAATGTATCAATTCATTATTCAAGGCAGCTCAACTCAGCTGACTCTTCTTTAAATTGCCTTTTTATCTGATCATTTTGCATTGGCTCCCTGCAAATTCTTAGACTACTGCTGCCTCTCCCTACTCCTGAGTCCATGGAAGACATTACCAATTGATTTCAGGATCCTCTTTGATGTTTGGAATCAATTTTGGAGTTAATTCATGTAACAGTGCAGATATATTTGTAAACTGAGGTATAATGAACATCAGAGACCACAAACTCTAGTAGCGAGTACATCTGTAGTAATCTAATGCCACTCAGCTACAGAGGCTTCTGTCCCTCATCTAACCTTCCATTGATGTTCTAGCTAACCCCAACTACCAGAAATACATTTTTTCCTCATTAACATAAAATAAAGAAAATACACAGCATAAAATACCTTTAAGGCGACCTCAGATCAAGATTGGTCCTCCATGCTAACTTGTTGTTCATAAAAGGTCTTAGGAATATGGTGTTGAATATAACCTCGTAAGAGTTTAGATTTTGTTTATAAAATGCTCAGTTAATTTCAATCCTCTGCTGTGGAAGGATGAACTGAATGAATTAAAAGAACCTTGTACTATGGTTAAGGGGACCTGGGTTTTTTCTGTCTGCACACTTGTTTCTATTAATGTTCTCGGAGTTTCATCTTCCTATGTGTATTATTTGGTAATACCTATATTAGCTATCAGTGGTTTGTTGAGATATTTTAAATTATTTACTTGTTTGATTCATCCTTTGTCACTATTATTTAATAATAATAAATAATATACTGCTGAGGAAAATTACATTTGACAAAAGTGTTATTTAGAATAGGTGATTATAGGCAAGCTTTTCTGTTGCTTTATTTTGCTATTGGACAGGGTATCTGATTTTTACCCTGAAAGCTTTGCAAATTACAAAAGCATGGATTGATTCATTCTTCACCATGTGTCTGGTAGTCCAATCATAAGATGGCTGGCTGGGCTTGATTATTAGATTTTAGTCTTACTAGCATGAAAGCATAACAATTTGTTGAATATCCCTAAGTCTTTAATACTGAATTCAATCAAAGCAGAGTGTCTTAAAATTTACTGGTTAACCCATGTTGCAAGTGGTTTTAAGACCATAGCCTTCATTTTCAGAGTTCCACATATATTCTCAAGGGATTCCTTAATTTTTTCTTTGGTTTTTCAAGACGGGGTTTCTCTGTGTAACAGCTCTGGATGTCCTGGAACTTGCTGTGTAGACCAGGCTGACCTCAAACTCTCAACCTCACAGAGATCCATCTGCCTCTGCCTCCCTGAGTGCTGGGATTAAAGGTGTATGCTACCACCACCTGGCTAGGATTCCTTAATTTAAAAAAAATGGTCTTGATATGAATGAAGGAATGAATGAAGTGAAGTGAAACAATAAATTGAAAAAGTACATGGCTTACATTTTTTGTCTTCATATTGCTCTTTCATTTAAACCAGTACGGATATTAATTGACTTCCTGCCCAAGTTCTGGGACACTGCTTATTTATTATCTCTCTTTTGTAAAATCCCCAGTGTTGCACCATGGCCTTGAATTACATCAGTTCAATTTTCCCATACTTCTCCTCTGCCCAGGTCCTTCTTCCAAATCTGAATGCTTAGTACCAATTGCTATAACCAACTGTCAGTTTATTTATACAGTGCCTTGGATAATTTTACAAACTTCCCCTCATGGATTAATGAGAATCTGTCATGAAAATGCAAAAGAAATCATATCTCAAGTTTTGACTCCCTAATTGTAGATTTCCTATAAATGAAAGAATATAAATTTTCTCAAGTCCAGTTATAACAATGCTAAGACACACTGTGGAGTGTGTTGATGCAGTATCATTAATAAATACACCATTGGCAAGGTTACAAATAACATGGTCTCTATTAGCATCTGTAAGGATCTGTGGCTTTAACAGAATTATTTCCATTTAGGCATTTTTATCTTTTCGACTTCAGGTTATAGAAAACTTCATAGATGTTGCAAAATCTTCATTGAAAACATAAAGATTGCTTTTCATTGTGTGAGGAGGTTGCAAATAAATCTTTTGGCAGCTGCCACATGTGGGGTAGTGGCTAATGAACTTTTTGGATCCATGCCCAGGATGTGAATCTTCCATGTACACAGTTTTACTAAGGTTGCAACCAGTCTGAAACAGGGTGGGTAGCAATTTAATAAAATGTCCCCATGTGAGAAGCAAGTTAAAATCACTAATGTCATTATGCTCACCTAGAAACAGGCTTTCAACTGCTTTGGTTTTGTTTTCTCCTAGTATATTAACCAGTTAGGCAAAAAAATAAAGAAAGATAACATTAAATATATATATATATATATATTCACTGTTTTTTAAAACATAATGTATTTTATGTAATATGGATGTTTAAATTTTTTGTTGAGCCATATAATTGCACATGTATATGGGATACACTATGATGATTTAATATATACAACATATAATCAAATTAGGGTAACTTGTACTTATCATTTTTGTTAGGAATCTCCAAATTTCTTTTCTGTAGTTCTATAAAATACAAAATAAAATGCTGTAAACTATAGTTACCTTAGTATTCTGTGAAACACTGGAACTTGTCCTTTCTAACTGAATTTTATCACCCATTAATCAACCTCCATCTATGTTCGCCCACCTGCTTCCTCTCCCAGCCTCTGACAATCACTATATTCTCACCCACAGGATGAACCTTTTCAGCTTCCCTGTGAATGAAAACATATAGTATTTGTGTCCTTGTACCCACTCAGTTTTGTATGCCATAGTGTCCTCCAGTTCTGTACTTTTTACCCAAGTGATGTTTCCCTTCGTTTTTCATGGCTTTATCCTTCATCCACCAATATACAAGTCTATTGATTCAACTAGAATAGAATTATAATTACTGCTGCAATGAACATGGTATGTAGATGTTTCTTCAACATGCTTATTTTATTCTTTTGGATATATACTCAGAAGTAGGACAACTGGTAAAGGAGTAATTCTATTTTTGTTTGTTTCTACAGTGCTGAAGATAAAGCTTGTGGCTACACAGCTAGGCAAGCACTCTCCCACTGAGCTATACTCCAGCTCCTGTTTTATTTTAATATTTTGTCCATTTTGTACAATCATTGTGCACTTTTCATTTTGGCTGAACTAGTTCTCCTTTCTCTCCACCATTACTAACCTTTGTTAATTTTTACCCTTTTGGCCGTAACCATTCTAACTGTGAAAGATGATATCTTATAATGACTTTTAAATCTGGACTTACCCAATGATCACTAGTGTACTTTAGTTTTCAAAATAGTTTGATGTTCATAACAGAAATGATCGAGAAGTACAGGGACTTCCTCTCCATGTACATCGTCCACTATCAGCCTCCCCTGTTGCAGGGCATATTTCTTATGATCATTAGACTTACATCATCATTATTACCTGTACCTCCTAATTTTCATTAAACTTCACTCTTGGTATTGAACACTGTATGGGTTTTGATGAATTGGTAATGACATATGTATCAGTGCAATATTTAATTTATCATAGACTACTTTCATTGTCCTGAAAATCCTCTGTGATCCATCTTTTCATCCCCTTTCCCCTGTCCCATTCCCTGAAAACCATCAATATTTTTATTTTTGCCTCAGATTTCCCTTTTCCAGAATGTATCTAGTTGGAAACATGCAATATGTAGAATTTTGTTCAAATTGGCTTCTTTCACTACATGTGAGTCTCCTTCATGTTTCTTAATGGCTTAATAGGTCATTTCTTCTGAGTCCTGAATTATATTACAGTATCTGGATATATTAGCCAATTAATGTAATCATCTACTAGAGAGCATAGTGATTGTCTCTAAGTCTGTGAAATTATGAATAAAACTTCCTAAAAATGCATATGCATGTTTTTATATAGACAGAACTTTAATTTCCCTAGGGAAATACCAAAGAAGACAGTTCTTACCTCATATAGTAAAAGGATGTTGAGCTTTATTTTAAAAATAGAAACTGCCAAACTGTCTTCAAAAGTGGCTCTGTTGTGCTTTATCATCCACAATGAACAATTGAGTTGCTGTTGGGCTGTATCACAGCCAGCATTCTGTATTTCCAGTCATTTTTGTTCAACTCTTTAAAACAGACATTCAGGAATATCTCAATGTTTTTATTTGCAATTCCCTAAGAAATTATATATACAATTCCTTTCTCCTTTCTTATTGTATTATATTTTATGTGAATATTTCTTTTTCTTTTTTTTAGTTTATTTATTTATTTTTAAATTAAAAAGATCTTCCACTCCTTTTACATACCAACCTCAGATCCCCCCTCCTCCCTCCTCCTGCCCCACCAGTTTCCCCT
>LZPO01078626.1:1661025-1672460 GCA_001675575.1 Neotoma lepida
TTTGAAGGTGCCAGCCCTTCTTCTCTGCCATGGACATGGGAGCTCAAGACTAAATCTTGTTACTTTAGAGAAATCAATAGGTCTCATAAAATTACCAGTCTTCTCAGGAACACAAAAGATGTTTCTGAAAGCAAATACGATTTGTTATTCTATTCTACATGTGTATTTGTATAAATCAATAGGCTATCTGGAGTAACCAGAAAATTCCTCGGCAACCCCTGATAAAAACTTTTTCTCTAGTTTTAAAAGGTGACAGTATTTCGTTTAAATTGTGAGATTTCTTGCACAAGTTTCTACTACTTCTCTAGCCCCCTAAACCTGGCATGCACGGCCAGTCATGCTGTTTTGTGTAACTTTCGGCCTTCCCCTTTGTTCAGTTTGACCCAACATTAGGCATTTCCTCATGTCTCAGACAAAGGCCGCAGTAAACGAAGAAGCTCACAGACAGACACAGGGTAGCTGATTCGCTATAAAAATACAAGGTTGGCATTTAGGACATTTGACCTCCATCGTAGATTCCTTTGCCTTTGTCATCTATAAACAGGGATTAATCTCTGTCTTTCACATATTAATTGTGGTATATGGAAATGATAAACAAGTTTTACAGGAAAGTTTCCAAATTTACTAAATCCAATTTTATATACCCACTGCCTTAGTTACTATTCTATTGCTTTGAAGAGATACCATGACTAAGAAAATTCTTATCAAAGAAAACCTTTAATTGGAGGTTTGCTTATAGCTTTAGATGGTTATTCCATCACCGTCCTGGTGCGAAGTAGGGGGACATGATGTTTGAGAAATAACTAAGAACTTTATATCCTGATCTGAATGCAGCAGGCAGAGAGAAACACTGGGCCTAGACTGGGCTTTTGAAACCTCAAAGCCCACCCCAGTGGCACACTTCCTCCAACAAGGCCACGTCCCTTCCAACAAAGCCATGCCTCTGATCATTCCCCAACAGTTCCACTAACTGGGGACTAAACACATGAGCCTCTGGGGGCCATTTTCATTCAAACCACCACACTTACCTTGTTTCTTGTTGTTCATTAGCTTCTGCCTACTGTCCTGTCCAAGCTAATACAACTTACTATAACTTTGTTTTGTGGAAAAGTCTAAAAAGTAACAGAATGGTAGACAATGGACAGAGGAATGCAGAGAGATAGACTTAATCTGTTTTGTGTTGCTTTGGTGAAAAACATGAGCTGAGATAACTTTGTCAAATAATGGAGCTTACTTCAGTCATGATTCTGGTGACTGGAGAAACCCAAACATGTGCTCTGATGAGTACTTCTTCGGCTATGTCACCACAAGGCAGGAAAACAGTAAAAGAAATGGTCCTGTACTAACAGACAATGTATGTGGGGCCCTGTTTTGTAACAACTTAGACTTAATGAAACTAAACTGAATCCTGTGTTGGGATTCAACATAATTTGTGAGACCTGAATCGGTGCACTTATGAGGTAGAAACCCCATCACCTAGCTCTCCACCACTACTTTGACTTCTTCATGGTTCCTCCATCCCACAGCCACCATTCTAGGAGCCAAACTTCCATGGAGCACATGCACTTTTGGTCATCAAACAATATTCAAACCATAGAAGAGAACAAGTTGGGAACTCAAGGAATTCCACAAATTAATAAGTTATTTTGATCAGTTCCAGTGCATTTATTACCAGATAATATCTGGTCAAGCAGTCCGACATAATTTGTTAATCTATGGAACTTCTAAATCAGAAGAACATGGGTTTGACTTTGAGCTTTGCAATTTACTTATTATAAGGTCTTAGGAGATCCATTAGCCTTTCAAAATCATTTTCTTCCATGTAAAATGGTGATAAATGTGATGATATTAGGTTGTTTTCATAAGTATATGAAATTATAGATGTAAATGGAATTTGTTAGTCAGGTGCAAAAGAAATACTCTGTAAGTGATGGAAGTAGTAGAGGTTGTTATGGGTTATCTTTCATTGGTGTCCATACCTAGCAAGGATTAGGTCTTCTCTAACATTATTGTTTATGTGGGCTGAGGGCCCATTTTATAAATTTGTAGACAAAGCCATGGATCTTCAGTAATTTGATAGCTATTTGGTCATTATTTGGATCATTTCTGCCTTTATAATGTTCCTACTTATCTTGACTATAGATTGATTGTACACTATGACTCTGGAGCAGAAAGATTTCCCCTGGTGTCAACAAATAGCCTTAATCCAAGTTATTATTAAGTGGTTGTTAATGTTAACTACCTAGTTCATCACTATTTGCCCTCAGGTGAGTGTCTATTTTCCTAAATCACATAGAATATGGAATCAGGGTGGTAATACATTCAATGGAACCATAGCATTTGGAATCATGGTGGCAATGCATGCAGTGATATACAGTGCTCGGCAATCCAGAGAGTGAAGAGGGGCATGCCTTGCTATTTTATAGCAACCTACTCTCAAAGGACAATACTGTAGTCTCACAAAACCTTCTTAATTCTTTCCAAGGGAAGTGTACCTGAAGTCCCAATCTCTTTGTACTCTAACTCCACCTCCTAAAGATTCTATAACTTTAACATCACTAATTGAGAATCAAACCTCAAACATATGAACATCTGTGAGACAAACCATAGCACAAACCAAAGCAAAGCACTTAAGGAATGTTGGAAGCTGTTGCTAGTGAACGTTAACATAATTAAGTCTGGATAAATCTATAATTGTATGGAACTTAGGCCATGAAAGTAAACCCATCAGTTTCCTCTCTACCTCCTTTAGGTCCTCATCAATGGGCCTTTACTCATGCTTGTTCTTTCTTAGGCAAGATGAATGGAACACAAGACTTTGTGCACACTGTGTATACTTTGCCACTGAGCTACACACCTAACTCCCTAACAGTTCATTATTTATGTATTAGTGATGGGCATTGAACCCTTGGCATCATTCCTGCTAAGCACATGATCTACCTACCACTCAGTTAAATTCCAGCCCCAGATACTGGTTTTTGAGCTGTTATAGATAAGATCTTAATGGATTTTAGCTGATTAACCCCACATCTTTGCCACTAATCAGGAGTATACTGTATGGGAGAATGAAACACAATTTTGCCTTAAGAACAGTCTATATTAATTGTGAGAGTCATGGTTGATTTTCAGTATTCCTTTGTCCCCTTCAGTGATGACAATACATGTACAAGTCACTAAAAATCACAACTTCTATCACTATTAAATATGGAATCTCTAGGGCTTATAATTAGATGACAAAAATTAGGAATAATATTTATTTTCTTTAGAATTAGTAAGACTTCATCAGTATTTCATGATCTTTATCCTCTTCCTGGAAGGACATAAAACAAGTGAACTTCTTGTTTTGAGATGATAAATAAGCTAGATAATTTTTCCTTTTGTCACTTTTTAATGTCAGTTCTTGTAGAAAGTACATTTGAAGATGAAAATGATTGAGTAAACATTGTATGAAACCCATAACTTTATATGATAACTTTAAAAATAAAATGAGTCACTTGGGCAAAAGAAAGAATGGAAGATAGAAGAACACAAGTGTCCTGTATATCTTGCCACTATCAATGACAAATGCACTTGAGGGCACCTAGTACAGTACATTGCCTCTACTTTAACTCAAACGCATTTGATGGTTGGTATGGTTAATCATCCCTAAGGATACTGATTCCATGTTTTGTTTCTTGGATAATACAGGTTTATCTATAGAACCAAATGGACATTTTACATACTTTCATCTTGTTTTTTCTTGAATTACTTTTTTTTCAATGAAAATGAAAGACCATGTGGCTTGGAAAAAAGTCACTCTGGCATAACTTTCAAGACTCCCTGAAGACTGAATCTCTAAGGTCTAGTGGCATGCTACAACGAGTTTCCTTTACAGTGACACTTCCTCACAGAAGTTAGAATGACTTGACAGTCTGACAGACACTTATAGTGTGAAGATGAATTAAAGCGATATCACTCCTGATGGATCTATTTTAAAAAAAAGCTGTCAGTTGAAGTAAGCAGTATTCTAAAAACATACAGTACCATATCAAGGCTAGAGGGTGTTGAATAGAAAAAGCATTGGCAGATGGACAAGTTTTGATAGGTCTTTGTGAATGTGAAAACCAAGCTGAGAAGGAGTTTGGAAGTCCTCATCTGTTGCCCTGCTTTGAAATACATATTTAGAAACTTTGATTTCTTTGTCTTTGACTTTCTCCAGTCTTCCATGATTACCTAGTTAGACTAGTTCATAAACTACATGCTATGTCTAATGGGATTAGTGACAGGCAGAGAATTCTAGACAAAAAATATCTTGTTAACTGTTGCTTTGCCTGTAAGTCTACCACCAGAGCTTCTTGTTTGTGAAATGGACTACAAGTCAGACAACTTGAAGAAAGGGAAACTCTTTCTTTACTCTAGAAAGAACAAGTAGTAGGGACTGGAGGGGAACCAAAAGACAGAACAAAGTGCAGGACATATTAAATTAACATCAGAGGTTATATTTAGCTATTACTTGCTTTATACTCTCATAGAAATAGTTGGAAACATCCATGCAGTCCTCATTTAATGCATGGCTCTGCTTCAAACTATTCCCATCTGCAGTGACTGAAAGCTCCGTTCTTATCAAAGATGTGCACAATAATATTAGTTCTCAGTGGCAGAAAGTCCATCTTGTAGAATTCTAAACCTATTGCTTTATTTTATCCATGCTATTAATGTTTATTGTACACACAATTGTTCATTTCTGTCCCCACGAATGCTTTCTGGATATGTAAATATCGCTTCACTGGTCCTTACTTCTCAGTATACCTTTTCTTATCATTCCTTACAGCATTTCATAAAAGTTATAAAGGCCTTTACACCCCAAACCTGTAAAACTAATTAACTTTATTTATTTATTTTTATTATTTCTTTTACTTTTGAGATTATGATATAATTACATCATTTCCTCCTTCCCTTTCTTCCCTCTAAACCCTCCCATATACCTCCTCCTATGTTTTCAAATTCATGCCTCTTTTTCATTAAGTATTATTAATTTCGTGCATGTGTGTATAAATATACATGTATTTATTACCTATACATAAGCACAGCTTGTTCAGTCTGTAGATTAGATCTTACCTATAATCTATTTCCCTATTCTTCCTCTCTCCCTCTGTATATATACATATGTAAACAATTATATATGTGGGTAGAGTATAACATGTATAGAGGAGAATGAGAAAGGGTAAATATTAGGTAATGAGGAAGGATTTAAATCCAGATAGTGAATACATGATTCATGAAAGAGGGTGTAAGGCTAATTATCCAGTTTTAACTCTGTAATTGACTTTTTTATTGTGGATAAATGCATAAAATATAATTAATAGTAAAGGTTTAAAAGCCAATGTGAAGCTCCAGAACTTCTAATTGTATAGAAGATCATGTATAGACTTTGGGTCTGGCTAATCTCACTGCATAAAATTTTTTATTTGGAAGTTCGTTACAATAAAGTTTTAATTATAAAAAGCAAAATAGATATAAAGGTGAATATTATAGTAAAAAAATAGGAGAAGGGACAAACAACTCATGTCATTCAAAACTACCCATGACAACAGATACACATAAACTATAAAGGCTGAACATTTGTTCAATGACAAGTATTGACAAGGTATATTATAGTAATGGTCATAAACTGCTGTTGAGAATTCAAAATGGTACAGACACTCTATGAAACTGTAGTTTCTTAAGTTAAACATTGACTTATCTCATAAACATTTTCTATGTGTTTAATCAAAAGAAATGATTTCAATAAGCATTTCACTGTGTATACATATATCAAAATATCATGTTACACTTTAAATATACAGCATTCTTATTTGTCAATGTACTTTAATGAATTTGGGAACAAGAAAATATATGTATGCTCCCATAACTCTATGCAAATTTTCTTAGTGGCTTATTTGTATTTCCTTGAAATGAAAAAAACTCCATCAGTAACATGAAATAAAATATGCTATATGCATTTCGTGGAATAGTTTTGGCAAGTAAGGGGAATGAAATATTGAGACATGCCACAACATGGGTGAACCCTTGAAATATAAATGAAAGAAACCAGACACAAAAAAACCACATACTGTATGATTCAACTTATATTAAATTTTGAGAAAAGGTCAACCTATTGGAACCAAAAGTAAATTAGTGGTGGCTTGGAACTAATTATGCGCAAGCTAACTGAAAAATACCATGACTGAATCTAGGGTTGATAGAAATCTTCTATACCTCAGAGGTGGTAGTGTTAAATAGATACAGATATTTGCCAAAACCCATTAACTGAAGCTAGGTATGGTGCAGACCTTTAATCCAAGCACTGTGAAGGCAAAGGCAGGTGGATCTCTATAGGTTCGAGGCCAGCCTGATACATAATGATACATATGTAGCTGGTTGGGGCTACATATTGTGACCTTGTCTCCAAAAACAAAAATATTAACTAAGCTTTTCAAATAAATTCATTTTATTTTGATAAATTATATAGCCAATAGAACACATTTTAAGCCAGCTTTATACATAGAGAAAGTTAGATATTATTGGGAATATGACTTATGAGAAGGAAAGAAGTAGTCATGGCCTTCCTTGAGTCTGGGGTTCCAAGTTTGTATTTTGAGCCTGTTATGAGGAAAGAATATAAGCATAGTAACAGTGTTTTCTCACCTATGGTGGATATTAAGCATAGTAACAGTGTTTTCTCACCTATGGTGGATATTAAGCATAGTAACAGTGTTTTCTCACCTATGGTGGATATTAAGCAGGAAGCTGTTTACTTACTATCTGTGGAGTGTCAATCTCTGCAATATCTGTACACAGAATGTGACCTGTTACTGATCTTTGTAACAATAGTCTTTCATTTACTTTTCTTTTTGCTTTAGCAAATTTCAGTAAATTTGAGGTGCATTTTAATTTTGATCAGACTAGATCAGTTTCAGACCACAGTTACTGGCCTTTAGAAAGGATAAGTTGTATTCCCAAAACTTACAAAAAAGTTATGACCATTATTTGTTTGTATGTGAAGAAGTTTAGGCATAGTTGAAGTCTAAAATGCATCTAAATTTTCAGAGCTATTACATGATGTTGATGTCATTAAACTAGAATTGAAATCCAGATCTAATTCCAGAGCCTGTGCTAATTAGTATATCTTCATATCTTAAGTATTAAAACAGTAGCTATCTCTTATTAAGTGGATGTTATAAAGCAGATGCAAGGTTAAGCAGTTTATATGCATGATTTCCATTGTTCTGGAATGCTTACGGTTCATGAGGGCTCATGACTATTTCCTAGTGTCCAACATAGTGCCTGGCACAAAACAGGCATTCACTAAAGATTTATTAAATAAAATGATCAACCATCTGTGGTGGATAATAGAGGCTCCAATTATGAATAATGAAAATGAAGCTTAAGAACATTAACATGCCTAAGAAGAATGCCAGCATCTAAGCAACTGGTATAGTCTACAGATGTACATAAATCAGTGTCTGTCTCAATGTCAAGAAGTTAAGAAAAGCCAACATATGGAAAGGGATTCCTCTAGTAATAAGGATATAAAAATAGGATTGCTACTGGTGATGGTCAAACACTGAGATAATCCCACCTGTTTCTACCTTATGTTTTTATATTCCCCAGAATCTCCCCATTGCTCAACTCATTGCTCAACTTTGTGGCCCAATTATACATAGAGAACAATACACGAGAGGTAAGTGATTCTCTCATCTTAGCTAAAACTTAGTTTAAATGCCGTGTCTTTAAATAACTCTTGTCTTCATTCATTTGCATTTATTTTCTTTCCAAGTCTCTACACAATCTTGATTTAGGGCTTGGGATAGTTGGAAACTGTTCTAAGAGGGGAATAGGCACAACTAAATTACATACTCATCCAAACAAAACATATTTCTTCTCACTGCTCTCCAAAGGTCACTGAGTAAGTATAAGGTTTGGACATCTGCCTCCTGAACATTAACCCAGATGCCACAGTTCTTTACCTACATTACTTCTGTATGGTTAATTCATGCATCTGTGGTGTGAAAACATTACGATGCGCTGGTACATGGATGGGTTTTCTGCTCATATTAGCAAAGAATAAGAGATGATCTATATAGTGAGTAGGAACAGTAAAACTAGCTCTGCAATATGTAGTTGTGCCTATGGCTGATATGGATAAATGTTATAAATTCAAAGAATTACTGAGTGCCTCTGTGTATACAAAAAAAGATATTGTGTCCTGGGAATATAAAGATGAAGTTGGATTTTTCTTTTTTTTTAATCTCACAGTTTAATAAGAGACATAGGCATTTAATAACTCATAACAAGTCATACAAGGATTGCAATGGAGAAATGTGTGGGCAGGTAATATATTAAATGACTTATATTAAGCCACCTCCTTGCTGTACATCTGGAGACTTAGGCACAATTACCTTTTCTATAACAATATAGATCTCCAGATAGAAACAGATGCTGATGACAAGGATTTTTAGACAGCAACTTTCTAGTATCTGCAGAAAATACAATGCTATAAATGGTTTCTAATATTGATGTCCGCTAAATGCCAGTAATTGTAATATGTTATTGCCTCAGTTATATGTAAATATATATGGTTCTCTCAGCAACATAGATGTTACAGATGTGAAAACTAAGGCTCACAGAGGTAACTTGCTCAAGATCTAACAGTCTGGGTTTAGTGAGATTGGGATTTTGATTCAAAGTATCTATTTCAAACTTCCAGATTTAAAAAAAAAATACTATTTAAAACTGCTTCCAAGGGCACAGTTTTGTTAGATGCAAATGCTGAGGGTTCTAGTTCCAAATATAATATCAAATCACTGTAATTCTTAACACATTTTTGTTTATTATTTGAAAATTACATACATATATAAAATGTATCTTCATCATACCCACCTGTTGCTTTCCCTCTAAATCCCATCAGAATCCTCCCTTCACTTTCCTGTAAACTTCATGTTCTCCTTATTTTACCCAGTTGGATTGAATGTGGAAGTCATGCCTTACCTACTTCACAGCTTATCAAAGAGATAAATGAAATAGTAGGAAGACACTTAACACACACAAAATACTCTACATATATGTGAGATGTTACCAGCTACAGAATAACAGAGTGCCAGTTCTTGAGTATCATGGAGATTATAATCTCCGTATTGGTTACTCCCATCCAGTCAAAGCTTTTTAAGGAGGAAGAGACTAACTAGTTAGAGCCTGGGACTAGATCATAGTATAGTGGCACATAAATATGACTCAACCAATTTCTGTTTCTTGAGCCTCACATTCTTTATCTATAAGATTTCTCTAATCAAGTGGTTCTCAACCTTCCTAGTGCTGTAACCATTTAATACAGTTCCTCATGTTGTGGTGACCCCCAACCATAAAATTTTTGTTGCTACTTCATAACTGTAACTTTCCTACTGTTGTGAATCATAAGGTAAATATCTGATCTGCAGGATATCTGATATGAGACCCCTGTGAAAGAGTCATTCAACCGCAAAGGGGTTGTGACCCAAAGGTTAAGAACCACCACTAATGTGAGGCTTTTACAAGATTTCTTGCAACTACAGAACATGATATATTCTTAGCTGTGTATATAAAGCTTTCTCTACCTTGAACAGAGCAGCAGGTTACCCAACACCACAGGGACCTGCAAATGCGAGAGAAGTTTGAATCTAAGTGGGCTAGGCTCTGTCAGCTCATCACTTGCAAGTGGTGTTCAGCACTAAGTGAATTGCACTTAATGAATTAAAGATGAAAGAGACAGCAGGGAGCATGAATGCAGGAGAAGACCTTTCATTTCAAATTTAAAGGGCTCATTTTATGACTATTTGCAATCTGTAGATCAGAATTTTTCCATTCTTTCTCTAATTGTTTACTTGAAACAGCATGTACTGTTTGAAATGATGTGTGCATAGGGAACAGACAAAGAAACCAATCTAAGCCTGCAAATTGGTAAACAAGACCTGTATATCTTAGCTATTAAGTCTCCTCCAGGAATAGAGACTATAGTATGGGTTCACAGTGGGTAAAATTTGGGTTGAGTATTAGACATGCAGGTGGGAATCTAGATTGTGTATCACTTAACAGCCATTTCTTTTTATTTTATCTCTGTGTTCAGACAAGTTATAGAATCTATGGGTTTGAAAGAACAATATCACTTTTATGATGCCTCACTGTTTTCTGATTCTTGGAGTCTCTATTCTAATGTCCCACCGTGGAGGAATTCTAGTCCTGCTTATTCTCCAATGATATAAAACTTGGAACTTATCTTATAGATATAGTGATCCCATCTCTATTCCCACTCTCCCAATTTTATCTTTAAATAGTCTTTTCTTCATCTCGGAGAATAAAGCAGTCTATATGAGAGTCATTTGAAGAACATTGCTCATATATCAAACTTCTCCCTTGCTCCCTCACTTAGACTTACCATCTCAGTAGCTTTGTTTGTGACTTGGAAAACAGCAAATTTGCAGTCAGGAAATGAAATAATGAACATGAAAGTGGTTATTGAGAGATATAAATCTTAGTGCACGTAGATAAGGAAACCTGTGTAGCAGGAATCCTCATGTAGCAAGTATAGCTCCTTGATAGAGTTAAGAAACATTATAAAGGAAAACCAGGGACCTGGGACAGAATATTCATGGTACTTGTAACTTCATAAGAATCTAAGCTATGGGTCCAGCTGAGGATGAAATAAGATTGAAAATTAAATGAAAGTCTGAAAGATCTGATTCATTGCAATGGCCAGAAGGGCATAAGTAATATCAACTGGGCTGCTGTAGTTACGATAGGGGGTATGTGGATGACTGTTCTGTTATTCATAGATAGAGAAGAATAGAATATTGTATTCCTTTAGAAGACAGCCACAAAGTCCCAAGGACAGGATCAGCTCCATTGCTGCCTATGATCTTTTATCTCCAAGCTAGTCAAATGTCACATGCTCAGACCTGACCTACACTAGAACACTGTTTAAGAAAATCATGAAGGCTTAGAAAAAACAATTCACACACTATACTTTAGGGGATGCTTTGGGAGACACATATTTTTTACTTCTCAAAACGACAAACTAAGCATTGAGGTCCATACCTGGAATCCTGGCACTTAGGCTGATAAATTAGTAAGAATGTGAGTTTGAGGCCAGCCCTGGTGACAGAGCAAGTTTCAATCCAGTCTAAGCTAAAAAGTGAAGATCTGTCTCCATCCTCCATCCAAAAATGTAGATAATGCTAAAATCAAATGTACCCTTAGAAAGCACTGAACCTAAAGTTTCTCAAAAGTATTAACTGAAATTTCTGCATCAGCATCACCTATAGAGCTTACTTAATATTTATATTACCAGGTTTCATGTCAGAGCCAATGTCCCATACTCTCCATAAATGAAATAAAAAATTCTATATGGTAAAATCCCAAGAGTTTCTGAGAACCTTGTAATT